>PVIU01010746.1:0-50305 GCA_004026605.1 Ondatra zibethicus | reverse complement strand
ATCTTACAACACTATCCCTAGAGTGCCGTTGTTGCCAGTGGGAGTCATGCCTAGAAAAGAAGGCGTGAGCAGACCAGAAGGCATTAAACCAGGACCTGCAAAGAGGTCAGGTTTCTAGATGGACTTTTTCTAACATCCACTCCAATTGTGTACCCCCAAGATTCAGTAAGTCCTCTTCAGCCATCATGCAATTTTTCTTTGGGCTTCTGATTCTCAGTGCCCATGTTTGCTACTTTAGGCACTGTTTTCTATTGGAAAGCTGGGTACAGGTGCCTTAGGCTGGCAGTTTTTGTTTCCAGTCTTTTACCAATCTACTTTGATCCATGGAAGTCTTGGCTGGTAACAATGTCATAATGGGCTGGGATCGTAAACTAGACTTGTGTTTTGGTAAAATAAGCAACTCAGGAAGATGTCCAAAAGGAAAGGATAGGCAATGCTACCAGAATAGGGAGCCTTCCTGTGGCAGGGCAAGATGGTGCAGAGGTTCCTCCATCTTGTTTTCTTGCTGAGGCCATTTTAGGTTTGACTAGAATTTTATTTTCTAGGTAAGAATCCCCATGAAAAATCAGCCAACTCTATTCTAGGAACCCACAGTCAAGATGGCCCATCTAACTTACCTTAGCGTCTCTTAAACTGCTTGCTTGCGCAGAAAACCCTCTCCCAGCTAACTGCTTATTTTGGCTTCCGTAAACTGCTTGCTTTTGCAAAACCTCCCCTGAAGCTGCCAGTGGAGATATCAGGATGTGACTTTTACCTTCAAAACGCTGCCACCTTTCTCTAAACATTGGCACTACACTTGGGTCCTGGATATATGAATAGTCTCAGCCAGCTGGAATAAAGGCTATCCACTGTATTTGTGTGGTCCTCTCTGGAGAGTTCCCTATTGCACACAGTGAGCCCCACAGATGGAAAGAACTGTGGGGCATGTAGGGAAAAGTGAAGGCACCTGTACTGGTTATCCGTGAAGAGAGCACAAACCACGTTCTGAGACTTGCTATTGAGTGGCTGCAGAAACCAGCAGATCTGGTGGCATGAAAGGCTGTAATGGCACATCAGGCAAAGCTAGGCTAATTTTCTCTTGAAAAGAATGATGGCCCTAGATGGTAGAATTTCAAGTGCTAGTTCCCTTTCCTGGAGATTCTTGGAATCAACCACCAGCTACTTGCTAGCTACCCATCAGCTTGCAGGCTGCACTCATACCACAACTGTCACTGAATACCAGTAACCATGTGCTCCAGGAACCACAAGAAGGGCTGGGGAGAGCAGAAGTCAGAGGCCGTCCTTAAGCTTCCTGTTCGGACCACATGGTTACACTCTAGAGGCCATGGAGCTTTCTACAGAGCCACTGTGGACATCACTGCAACTTATGGCCAATGGCGTTGGTAGGAGTGGAGGCCTGGAAAACCCCATTTGACATAGCAAGTACATCAGCAGCTGCTGTGACCTCCACAGCTAGGGAAAACCCCTCTCATCTTCCTTTGGCCTTTCAACTCTCCCATCATTCCATCCGGCTGGCAAAATCCCAGCTACATATAGAATTCTCTAGGCAGGGTGGCCTAAGAACAACAGTGTTCTTGCCTTAACTGCAAATCACTTTGCACTGACGTAGAACATCCGCACATCCACATGTTCAAGCCATAGTCAGGGAGATTCATGAATTTTCATAAAACGAGCACACCCCTATGTAGCCAGCACCTAGCAAGGGGATGAACACTCAGAATACCAGAAGCCACTGCTTATTCCTAAGCCTTAGCCCTCCTCAAATCACTTCAGGGGCTGAGGTAGCTCAGTAGTAGAAATAAGGCCCCGGATTCGGTCTCTACTACCCAGCAATAAGCAATCTAATCAATAGATGCAAAGGTGAGCCGAATAAATAGTGCTCAAAAGAAGTGCTAATGGTCAGCAAATATATACACAAGAAGTTCAACGTCCTCAGTCATTAGGGAACTGGAAATCAAAACAACACTGAGATCCCATTTCACCCCAGTCAGAATGGCTGTCCTCCAGAGAACAAACAGCAGATGCTGGGAAGGATATAGGAGGTGATCCCATAAGCATAGTTGGTGGGAAAATAATTAGTCCAGCCATTATGGAGGTTTCCAAAACAAAGCAGAGACTCCGTTATATTATCCAGCTGGTCAATTCCTTCGGATACCTAAAGGAAGCTGTGTCCGAATGTCACAGAAATATTTGCACACCCACAGCAATCACATTATTTCACAACAGTCACGTTGTGAAATCAGCCTGGGTGTCCATCAACAGATGAATGGATTAAGAGAAATGTGATCAACCCAGCATGGTGGCACACGCCTTTAATCCCAGTACTTGAGGGTCAAAGGCAGGCAGATCTCTGTGACTTTGAGGCCAACCTGGTCTACAAAGTGAGTTCCAAGACAGCAAGGGCTGTTACACAGAGAAACCCTATTTCCAAAAAGAAAGGAAGGAAGGAACGAAGGAAGGAACGAAGGAAAAAGAAGGAAAAAGAAAAAATGGGATCTATGCACTCAATGGAGTATTATTCCCCAAAACAAACCATATCATTTGCAGGAAAAGGGCAGAACTGGGAGTCATCACACTATGTGAAAAAAAGCCAGGCTCAGAAAGACACATGCATGGGGTGGTGGTAGCACACGCCTTTAATCCCAGCACTTGGGAGGCAGAGGCAGGTGGATCTCTGTGAGTTCGAGACCAGCCTGGTCTACAAGAGCTAGTTCCAGGACAGGCTCCAAAGCTACAGAGAAATCCTGTCTCGAAAAAACAAAAGAAAAAAAAAAAGAAAGAAAGACACACACAGCATTTCTCTCATATGAAGAATCTATGAAAGTAGAATGGGGATCACTTGAGGGAAAGGAAAGGAACCTGTGAGAAGTGGAGAGAAGGTAAGAAGAGGGGATGAAAATGATCAAAGTACATTACATATGTGTATGAAAAGGTGTGTTGGAGCCTACCATCCTGTACAATTATCATATACTGACAAACATGACAAACAGCTGGAATCTTGAGTTTCCATGCCATAAACCGATCTTGCCTATTTGAGACCTGTAAGCGAAATAGGATAATATAGAACACACCCTTGCCTGATTGACTTTTCTCACTCAACATCCTGTCAGTCAAATGCATCCATGCTGCCTTGGAGTAGCAAGTGGGAGGCTGATTTTGTGAGATCTAGCTCAGTGGAAGAAGAACTTGTTTTCAGCACGAGTGATGCTAGGTTCCCTCCACTAAATCATAAAAAATGTGTAAAGAAAGAAGATTTGTTCACAGTGGATCTTAGCAGTTTCAGAATATTTTTTCTTCTTCTTCTTAAGTCAAGAGCTTTTACCTTTTCGTGTAAAGAAACTCCTTCGTGGAGTTGAGAGTGCAGCTCAGCTGGTTAATGCTTATCTAGCAGAAACAAAGCCTAGGGTTTGATCACCAGCACCACATAAGTTGGGCGTGGTAGTGAATGTCTGTAACCCCAACACCCAAGAGTTGGAGGCAGAGAAGAGGTTCAAGATCATTCTTGGCTATGTAGCTAATGAGGTACAGGAAAACCTATTTCAAAAAGAAACAGAAAGAGGGATGCGGGAGGGAGGGAGGGGGGAATACTGCTTCGTCACTACCCTTTAGGCTGTTCAGTAGACAGATTCGCTGCTTTCTTGCTTTGGAACTCCTATTAAGTAAATTAAGAGGCGCTTGACCATGAGCGGTGTGGCATCCTGGATTCAGAGTCACTAGTCTGGCCACTAGTAACGAACCAGCAAGCCGTGTGGCTTGTTTCCCATCCCAGAAGCAGCAGAGCGGGACACTGAGATTGTAGCAAGCTGCTCAGAATGCCATGCAATTTTAAGTTCACATATTACTCATTTTTGGAATTTCCCATTAAGAACATTTGAACTGGGGCCAGCAACACGGTTCAGTGGGTAAAGGCACTGGCTGCCAAGCCTGAGTCAGATCCCCAGATCCCACATGGTCGAGGGAGAAAATTGACCCATGGAACACACAATGCATAAATAAATGTAATTTAAAGTCACATGATGGATTTGGTTCCTGTTTTTCTCATCTCTAATAAGAAAGGTGTTTTGGTTTTGTTTTTAGACTTATTTATTTATTATGTAGTGTTCTGCCTGCATGTGTGCCTGCAGGCCAGAAGAGGGCACAGATCTCATCATAGATGGTTGTGAGCCACCATGTGGTTGCTGGAAATTGACTCAGGACCTCTGGAAGAGCAGCCAGTGCTCTTACCCTGAGTCATTTCTCCAGCCCTAGTATCCACTTTTTCACATGCTTCTTGGCCACTGGATGCCCTCTTCTCTGAAACACCATTTCATTTTTTTTTTAACAGCTTATCCACCAGTGTGCCGAGCTTTTCTTGTTCTCTGATTCATTCATTTTACCTACATCCACCTTAGGAAATCTTTGCCAGCTTCAGTGGCATGGAGGTAACTCTCTTGTTTTCTGATTAAACTCTTTACTGCTGTGCTGTTCACATTTACAGTTCGGCTGGTGTTGACGTTCACGTGCAGTGAAAAGCACCGAGTTTTCCAGTTGCTCCTGCAGCTATCAGAGTAGCATAGCGAGCGCGGGTGAGAGTTCACGCTGGGCAGTCGTGGACGAGGGCAGCTTAGCCCTGGCATTCATCCCAAGCACTGCAGAAACAGCAAGAGACTCCTAGGCAAACTGCCAGCCCCCTGGACTCCTTTTCAAATACCTACCGTCTCCAGTGAGGCAGTTCTCCGCCTTCGGCTCTCTCCCCCAGCGATTGCTCTGCCTCTTCTTTCTCTAGCACATGTCACCGCTGTCATCTAGCACAGCCGGGAGTCCTAACAAGAACAGACCCCTCAGATAAATTGAAAGACCAGGGTGAGATCTGTTGTTAAACACGGGTGTGAGAATACTTTCACAGAGTGTGGCTTCAGCTCGGGGATTCTTGTTCAGTAACAGAGGGTTGGCCTACTCTGGGCAAGGCCTTGACTCTTAGGATCAAAAGATAAGAGGGGAGGGGATGAGAGGGGGTGGGAGAGGAGGGGAAAAGAGGTCTTAGAGCTTAATCAGAGAAAGCAAGTACAAGACTAGAGGAAAAGTTGGCCCACACACCATACCAAGGCTTCTGGAAGAGGGAGGTTCTTATGAGTTTACAATGATATAGCAAAGACTGGTAGACAAGGTAAACTTCGCGACCCCTTTATGAGAAGGGCCCTCTATCATGTCTGGGTTGTCTCCAGAGGTCTGACCATCTGCACAGCTCCTAATATCTTGCCAATTCTGGTTTTCCAAACACTTTACTAATTACTCTACAGGCATTGTCTTACTTAAGCCACATAATAACCCTATATTAGGGGTGTTCTCACTGCCTATATTTTATAGATGGGGACCTGGAGGTTAGGTGACACACCCAAAGGCCTTGTGTCTCATAAGTGGTGAAGCTTTTGCTGTGGATTAACTTCTTGACTCTTGTGTGAATGTTCACTAATAATCCACCAGGACGCTCCTGCTCTGCCTTGCAGATCTTACACAAACCACTTATTACCATCTCAAAGAATTCATCTCTGTAAGAGCCCATTGCGCCAAGGCATGCCAGTCATCTCTGCAAATCCCCTTATTCACTATGCGGAACCACGGTTTCTTGGCACCGGCTCTGTGCCCAGCAGCAGTACTGATGATAAGGGTAGAGATCGAAAGAAATACAGGGTGGCCGCCTTACCAGTTGTCGTCCACTGAAGTTCAATTATCGAGGAGAAGCTGAGTCCTCCAGTTTCTAGGCTGTGGACTTGGACCTTTGAGATGCAGACAGACGAAAAGTTGGTTTTGTGTTTGGTGTGCCTGACTTCTGACTTATCCCCACAGTTTCCTCTTGTGCTCATTTGAAGATTTCCAAGCTCAGAAGGATCCAGGTTCATCATCATCGCTAGCTTCAGCTTTCCTTAAGACTCAGTTTCCCTGCTGCGTGCCAGACTTCTCTGAAGATGGAATCTCAGAGAAGTGGAAAATGCCATTTCAGAGTAAATACAGTTTTTTTTAATTAGTTAATTTATTTTATGTGTATTTATGTTTTGCCTACACATATATGCTGGGTATCCTCAGAGACAGAAGAGGGTGTCAGAACCTCTGGAACTAGTTACAAGTGGTTAGGAACCAAATCTGGGTCCTCAGGGAGGGCATGCAGTGCTCTTAACCACTTAACATGCAATTCTAACAGACTTTAGGGACAAACCTGGCAGCTAACCACTGGATATGTTTTTAAAGAAAAAAAAAGTCTGTGTCTCCAAACAGCAATTTTGAGACACAGTCTGATATAGGACAAGATAAGAACCAGGGTGCATGCCTTGCACGGCTCAGGGGACTTCACTCTTGCAAGCCTGGCTACCCTAACATGGGCCTTCTGCTATTCTCCCTGTTCCTTACTCTTGCAGACCCACCAGTTCTAAACTTGAACAGCGTCTGCCTTTAGCCCCTCTGGGGCACACGGCACTCTGGTGTGGATTCCAGAAGACTGGATAGCGTTGCTTTCCTGGGTTCTAGTTATCCTTCCCTGAAAAATCTAGAATCTTCTGGAAATGAATCTGTAACTGGCTGAGAGTAAGAAAGCCTACCATTGAAGCTGGCGCTACTGAAACCGTCCATCTGGGGTTCCTGAGACCATGGGCGTATGCCAAGAGGGGGAAAAGGAGAACATTCTCTCTGTGGCAGGAAGGTCTGAGCAAAATCCACATCCCTACAGGGGACTGTAAAATCCCTATCTTGGGGGTAGCTGGTTGGACTGCTTGCTTCTCTCTCTCTCAGCAGTCAGTACCTGAACCCTGGGGAGGGGAGATCACTCACACAAACAAACCCTGGACTTTTTAACCTCCATCCTCTATGACTTTGTGACCTGTAAAATGGGGTCACACACCGCCAATATGGCAGGTTGTAAGAAGACATGACGTGATGCGACCGTGCCTTATAGATGTCAGAGCTGCAGAACACCACAGCTCTTGTTTTTACGGTTTTTGTTGTTGTTTTTGTTTTGGTTTTTGGTTTTGGTTTTAGTTTTTGGTTTTTCAAGACAAAGTTTCTCTGTAGCTTTGGAGCCTGTCCTGGAACTCGCTCTGTAGACCAGGCTGGCCTTGAACTCACAGAGATCCACCTGCCTCTGCCTCCCGAGTGCTGGGATTAAGGTGTGCACCACCACCACCCAGCTGATTTTACGTTTCTTTAGCTTTTCAACCTAGAAAACACACTCACCAGCCATGGCGACCACATTTCATTTTAAATCCTTTCGTATCACAGTGGTTGTAGTGTGGACAGTAGCAATAAAAACAGGGCAGGGGTGGCTTGAATCCTGTGTGCTGTATGCTCCTAGGCTTCTGATAGCTGGGAGATCCTCAAATCATACGGGGAATGTTCCCAGGTCTTGGCAATCCATGTGAAACTTGTTGCCCAAATAGATGTTCACCCAACTTCATAAAAACAAAAAAACAAAAACAAACAAAAAACAAAAACAAAAAAACAGCCACAGGGACAGGGCATATGGAGTGTGAGGCCCTTGCCCCTATTCCTTCCCAGCACCTTTTATTTTGTTTGCCCTGTAGGGATCTATCCCAAAGATGTGTGCACTGTAGGTATAGGTCCTACCATTGAGCAGGCACCCTCAGCCCTGCAGATTTTGCTAACTTCTGTGAGCTCCCACTCAAATCAGCCCTTAAGGTAAAAACTTAGCATAGCTTTGTCTTAAGAGACAAGGTGAATTCCAATATGAAAATTATAGAATAGACACCACTTTCCAATTCTCCTTCAGTAGAAACTTTAGACTGAATTCCACTTGTGAAAAAAATAGAGAGAGAGAGAGAGAGAGAGAGAGAGAAAGGAAGGGATGTGTATGGAGTCAGGAAGGGTGGAGAGAGGAAGCCGAGGGTGACTCACCGCAGCCTTTGAGAGGAGGATTAGGCTTCCACCCCCACAGCCCGATGCTGTCAACTCCCACTTTGGAAAATAAAGCTGATCTTGACACGAAAGCAGTTTACAGTGGCTCAACCAAGCAAAGGAACTGGATTTATTGTTAGCATCCAGATTGCAGTTTAAATGTAAGAACACGCCTGGCTAAGAAAAGCCGTCAGCTTAGGCGGCGAGCAGAGAGCGTGTAGATAAAGAAAATGGTGGCGCACATGCACTTGGAACATTATTCTGCCTTAAAGAGAAACAGCAAAATGAACAGCACCGGGAGACGTCGTGTTAAGTGAACTAAACTAGGCATAGAAAGCCAAGGATCACATGTTCTCTGTCATACACGGGTGCTAAGGAGTAGATTAGGATGTAGAGCAGTGTTTGCTAGAGTTGGGGAAGGGTGGAGGCAGGGTGAATAAAATCAAGCTGGATTGATTAATGCAATCAGTGTTCATCAGGAAATATCACACCATACCTCATTAATAAGCACACTTTATAAATGTATTTAAAATAAAGGAAAAATGAAAAAAGAGCATGCCAGAATTGTAAGCGCACAGAGGCCTTAAGAAGGCACCTACTGGAGAGGTGTAACTCAGTCACAGGGCTTTCCTAGGATGTGTGAGCCTGTGCTCAGTACCTAGGGTGAAGGGTGGGGACAAGAACACCTGTTGCCTCATCTTTATTGCCCTGTCCTTCGGAAGCAATTAAGGCAGTCATTCGAGCTGTGTTCATCACACAGAAAGTATAAAGTAACCTGAGTCCACCAGAAAGAGTTCCACAAACACATCCTTATGATGATACACTCTTTATATTTAAAATAAGACTCCAAATATTTGTGCTGGGATAAGATGTCACAAATGTCTGAAAGGCAAACATAGGTACCCATGTGTACGCACATGGTTTTGCTCTGATAAAGTAAATAAATGTGTGAATATATATGTGTGTGGACTTCCAGAAGCTCCTAAAGAATTAGTCACAGTGGTGTGTGTCTATAAGCCCAGCACTCAGGAGGCAGAAACGGAAGGGTTCTGAGTTTACAATCTGGGTTATATACCTAGTGAGTCCCAGGCTAGTGAGACCCAGCATGGCAAGATCCTGCCTCCAAAATAAAAAGAAAAATCAAAAACTTCTAAAAGCTCTTGAAGGGTTACAAGTTCAAGGTGATGGACTGAGTTCATGCTTTTAGTCTCCCCGTTCCCAAGCCCTCTGAAATGACCTAAAACCCACACACACAGAGCCCCCAAGAGCACGATTGGTAAAAGTCACTGAGGGGACTCTCCACTTCTCCTGGCTCTGGGTCTTGCCTGCTTCTCTGAAGTGGGGAAGATACTGGGGACTGAGACGGGAGAATTTTTTTTTCCTGCTTTTTGTAATGAGAGAGTCTTTCCTTCCTGGTACTGGTGATGCTCCAAGACCCAGGGTGAATGTCTGAAACTTCAGCCAGAACAAACCCTAATATACATTGTATTATTTCTACAAATGCATAAATTCGATGCTTTTCTATCTTAATTACTTAACATGGTTTAACTTGTAAATTAGGCTAGAAAGGATTAGCGGTGATAATATAATCAGACAAAAAAGATCTGTAGCAATACATTGTAATAAAGTTAATTTTAAGACTCATGAATTATTGATTTCTGGACTTTTTCATTTAGTGTTTTTGGGCATTTGTTGACCAACAGAAGATGAAACCTCAGAAAATGAAATTACAGATAAGGGAAAAATACTGTATTTAGACTTTTTTCATTAGTACTG
This sequence comes from Ondatra zibethicus, assembly GCA_004026605.1. Classification (NCBI taxonomy): domain Eukaryota; kingdom Metazoa; phylum Chordata; class Mammalia; order Rodentia; family Cricetidae; genus Ondatra; species Ondatra zibethicus. Next base: position 40,648 of record PVIU01010746.1, on the reverse strand, counting down.
TGAATTTTTGCAAGCAGATGCTAAAGCCAAGCTTAGCCCACACCTGTAATACCAGAACTTTGAGGTGGACGCAGAAGGACCTAAAGTGTGAGTCTGGTCTTGGTTAAGAAGCAAGGTCCAAACCAACCCAGGCTGCATAGTAAGATTACACCTCAAAGAAAAGAAGCAAAAGGAGGAGGTGAGTGGGGGTGGGGGAGACGAGGCATGTTCACCTGTAACCTTGGCACTCCAGAGGTGGAGGCAGGAGGATCTCAAGGTGAAGGCTAGCCTGTGGTGTGTAGTGAAAACCCATCTAAAGGGAGCGGGAGGGGAAGGAGTAGGAGGAGTTGGGCAGGGGAGAGAAAGAGGTAGAGGAAAAAGAAGAGAAGGCGAAGGAAAGGGGAGGGCAAGGGGAAAAGACTATGAAGGTCAGATACAAAAGATAGTTCAGTGGCATTAATTAATCTGCTTTTCATTTAACTTAACTAGAATTCGCCTAAACTTGAGAAGGACAGAAGGCGATTGAAAAGTATTTTTACAATGGGGGTGGAGGGAGAGGTAGGGAAAGGGAGAAAGAGGGAGCGGGAACATCTGTTTTATGTCATCTCTTTCATTCATTCTTTATTCATTCGCCCGAGGATGGAGCCTATAGCCTCACACATGCTGGGGCACCTGCTGCACCCCGGGGGGAGGGGGGACACTTGAATGGAGGTCAGAGAACAATGTGAGGAATTAGTTTTCTTCTCCCACCATGTGGGTCCCAGTCTTGGTAACAGGTGTCTTTACCCCCTGATGTAGCAAGGCTTTTTCTTTTAGGCTACCAACCAGCTCCCAAATCACGACTTCTTGCTAGTTATGAATGCTCAGACTACCTTAGGCTCGTTTCTGGCTAGCTCTTTTAACCTGGCTTGTTTCTCTCCAGCTACATTCTCACGGCTCTTCACCTTTCTTACTGTTTCTTTTGTTTTCTTACTGTTTGTGTCTGTTTCTTCCAGTGGCTGGCTGGCAGCTGCCTGACTTCTGACCTGGGGCATCGCCCTCTCTTTCTCCCTTGTTCTCTCCTCTCTCTTCTTCCTCTCTCTTACCTAGATTTCTCCTCCTGTTTATTCTTCCTACCAGTCCAGCCCATCCCTCTTCCACCTAGCTATTGGTTGTCCAGCTCTTTATTAGACCAATCAGGTACCTTAGGCAGGCAAGGTGAAACACAACACATCTTTACATCATTAAGCAAAGGCAGCATAAACAAATGTAACACACCTTCACGCAGTTAAAGTAATATTCTGCAGCATAAGCAAATGCAACACATCTTTGTCCAGCTAAAATCATATTCCACAACACACTGAGATACCAGCCCCCAGGGAAACTTCTATTCTCCTCAGAACTTAGAAATTAATGTCTAAGAAAATGGGAATTTGGTGCTCACATTAATAATAATTAATGATAATGATTCTCTCTCTCATCAGATTTTCTATTTTGATAGCAAGAAGTGTTCTTATTTAAAGATTTATTTATTTATTATGTATATAGTGTTCTGCCTGCATGTATGCCTGCAGGCCAGAAGAGGGTTCCAGATCTCATTACAGATGGTTGTGAGCCACTATGTGGTTGCTGGGAACTGAACTCAGGACCTCTAGAAGAACAGTTTGTGCTTTTAACCTCTGAGCCATCTCTCCAGACTGCAAGAAGTGTTCTTTTAGTGACAGGAAAACCATATGCACATTGGATAGCCCTTATCCAAAAACTTCCAGCCAGTAGGAGACCAGATTTCAGAGGTTTCCAGACTTTGGGATATTTGCATACTCTTTACTTGTCGACCATTCCTAACTCAGAAATCTAAAATATGGATTCTGGAGCATTTCACATTTTCAGATAAGGCCTGCTCAAACTGCAGGGCAGGAGAAAGGAAAGGGGGGACACCACACATGAACCTGTTAAATATTAAATGAAAAAAAGAAGAGAGCAATAAAAGGAGACGATAACACAGTGGTAGCTACTGCTCTCCTCCACCTGTGCCTGCTGACGGCCACGGCTGAATCATTTCCAAAGACGAGATTGCCTAAGAACCATTTTCTCATGCCAGCTCTTTTCCCACCGCTGCCACACAGAGCACAGTCTAGTGATAAGACGTCATATTGTCACGGTTTTATACTCTTCCCATCAGATACAATTTTCAGCCACAGTCTGGGGCAAATGGTGTGTGTCACCAGCCTGCTGGCGGCTTTATTCATGAACTCAGTGTAAGGTGCCTGATGAACTCAAATTTACTTTGACGTTATGGTTTTTTTTTTTCAGGATTTGAAACAAACTTAAGAAATAAAATTTAGGGCTGGAGAGATGGCTCATTGGTTAAGAGCACTGCCTGCTCTTCCAAAGGTCCTGAGTTCGATTCCCAGCAACCACATGGTGGCTCACAACCATCTGTAATGAGATCTGGTGCCCTCTTCTGGTGTGCAGGCATACATTCTGACAGAATACTGAGAATACTGTACACATAATAAATAAATAAAATCTTTTTAAATAAAAAAAAAAAGAAAGAAACGAAATCTGAAGCCGGGCAGTGGTGGTGCACGCCTTTAATCCCAGCACTCGGGAGACAGAGGCAGGTGGATCTCTGTGAGTTCAAGGCCAGCCTGGTCTACAAAGTGAGTTCCAGGACAGGCTCCAAAGCTACACAGAGAAACCTTGTCTCAAAAAAACAAGAAAGAAAGAGAGAGAGAGAGAGAGAGAAGTAGTAGCATTGGGGAGGCAGTGAGGAGGCAGAGGCAGGCGGATCTCTATGAGATCCAGGCCAACCTGGTCTACAGAGGTTTTCCAGAACAGCCAGGGCTACACAAAGGAACCCTGTCTCAAAAGCAAGCAAGCAAACAAACGAAGATAGCAGAAGTGTTAAGCCGGCTGCCACTGCATTGTGTAAGCTCACGTCAGATAGAAACTCCAGCTAACAGAGAAGAGAAACTCGCGTGCCGATGGTTATTAATCTGAGCTTCTGTCTGCAGCATTGAGCAATTGCGGCTGGGCTGTCCCCAAAGAATGTCTTTGAAAGCCTACATCACAACCAGGTATTTATCTTAACTGTGTATGGAGCAACCAAATCCTCTGGATCTTTTTGAAGATAAGGAGTAGGAAGCCACTGAGCCACTGAGTTGGCAAACTATCCACTAATCCACTGAGTTGGAAAACTATCCACTAATTCATTGAGTTGCAAACTATCCACTCTTTCCCACTGAGCTGGAAAACTATCCAACCTGGGAGACTAAACCAGGTTGTAGGTCCACTGGTTCCAACTGGTGGGCAGTGGAAGGAGCAGACTGCATGGTCTTCACAGGAGAGAAATGCTTGCACAGATGCATGGTTCCACGCAAAGAAGTCCTGTTTTAATATCTTTAATCTCACACTTTAAAACCTTTTGTTTTATGTATACAGGTGTTTTCTCTGCATGTATGCCTGTGTACCACGTGTGTGCCCGGTGTCTGGGAGAGCCATAAAAAGGCCTTGAGTCCCCTGACACTGTGAGTCACCATGTGGGTGCTGGGACTCAAACTCTGATCTGCAAGAGGAGTCAGTGCCCTTAACCACAAAGTTATCTCTCCAGTCCCATAATCTCAGAGGCTTTTAATTTTGTAGATTTGAAATGGAAATAATTCTATTTATCCTTCAAATTAAATGTGGGCATACAGTGACAGGGTCCTAACATGTAAGGACAAGCTTTTTGCTTTTTAGGGTTTTTTTGTTTGTTTGTTTTGTTTTTCAAGACAGGGTTTCGAGCTTTGGAGCCTGTCCTGGAACGCTCTCTGTAGACCAGGCTGGCCTCAAACTCACAGAGATCCACCTGCCTCTGCCTCCGTAGTGCTGGGATTAAAGGCACGCGCCACCACTGCCCTGCTGTGCACCACCACCACCCAGCCAAGCTTTAAACCAATATTTCTCAACCTGCGGGTCACAACCCCCTTGGGAGTCAAACAGCCTTTTTACAGGGGTCGTATTTCAGATATCCCACATATCAGATATTTACATGATGGTTCATAACAGTGGGAAAATTACAGTTATGAAGTAGCAACAAAATAGTTTCACGGCTGGGGAATCACCACAACATGAGGAACTGTATGAAAGGGTCACAGCCTCTGGAAGGTTGAGAACTGCTACTTTGAACTATTAACAAGAGGACAGGGCTGGATGTCACCCAATGGCAGAGTGCCTGCCTAGCTGTATGCAAGGTTCTGGGTTCAATCCCCAGCAACACACACACACACACACACACAGAGAGAGAGAGAAAGAGAGAGAGAGAGAGAGAGAGAGAGAGAGAGAGAGAGAGAGAGAGAGAGAGAGGATAGATAAAACATCCATCTCTTGGCCCCTTTCAGCGTGGAAAGGGGCAAACAGTTCCCAATGGGCAGCCTAGAAATCAGTCCAAGCTTCCCTTGAGCGTTTTGTAAGCCGTTTACTCATTCTTGGCAACAAGAATGCCAATTCTCTTGCACGGAACCCACCTCTAAGAAAATACACACTTGGAAGCTATCAACAACAATAAGCTTGCCCACTTGGGATAAGCCGATTGGCAGATTTGGCACAGATCAGCCTTAATCCTTTCTCAGGCACTGAAGCAACGTATACAAGAGCGTACCTGTCAGGAGCTGTCAGGTGAGTCCCGTTCTTCTCAGCCACCCACAGAAGGGCCACAGCCACATCCCGTGACATCTGCAGGAGGCGCGCTAACGGCGCCTCATGGCAAGTCCCGATGAGCCAATCTCAAGAGATCTCAACCAGCGCAAGTCCAGATCTGAGTTCTGACCATTGTCTGTCAGATGCACCACTACGCCAGCTCCACCAGGGCCTCTCTGTCATCATCTCTGTGATCTCAGCCTTGCGACTAATCTACTTCTCTTCCTTTCCACATACCACACTCACCCCCAAACTCAGCCCAACTTCCCGAGGACATTCTGTCCTTTGTATCATTGTACCCCAGACTCTAAGGGACTGTAAACCACAGCTTAGAATGTGTGTAACAATCTCACTGCCCTCTCCCCACGGCTCCCAAGCCCGACTCCCACCAAACCTGCAGGGTTGAGACTCTCCAAAATCTCCACCCCAGTCCCACCCGTCCCCCTTTTTTATCGGATCACTGCTCACTTGAGGTAGGTCAAAGGGCAGACGCGTGCTTTGTGCCTCTCTTTTTGCCTTTGTTGACTATGGTCATGTGCTGACATGCCTATAGTATTTGGTAGTCAAGAGGGAACGGAGGCATGTTTTCTGCTCCCCCAGACTTTTCCCGTCTTCTTCTATCCCTGCTTCCGAGAAAAGAGCTCACTGGGGAGTTACCAAACTGATCTGAAAAGGGTGAGCTCTCAGATCGTGGCGTCTGACCTCTGAGGGGAGGAATAGGCAACATTAATCCACCAGTCTCATTGTGATGTGTGGCCAGAATGGTTAAACACTGGAATTAAGAACAGCTAGGAAAATATCAGCTTTCTAATGAGAGCAAGCCCAAACAAGGTCACGGCTATGGAAGTGCTTTGCCAAGATCACCTGCTTGAAACAAATCACGTTAAATCTCTGAAGTGACTTGATTTCAAAGGGAAGCAGTCAGGACCTTGAGTGAACGGAGGTCGGTAACCCCCTCCTCGTTGTCACTATGTCCCACGTTTTCTGTGGGAAGCAACCCCCCCATCCTTCCCTACTCCTCAGCTCAGATTTCCTCACCTCCTTACGCACCAGTGGGAACTTCTCAACTAGCTCCCAGTCTCGTCTTCAAGGCAGAGAGATGGCCAATGGAGAGTGAGCGAGGGCTAATCCTTCCGGAATGTTTCCACGTTCACATTCTGTCAAGTGAAAGAATTTCATTTGGATGGGGAGAAAGGAAAAGCTGAATTTTTATTGCAGGTTTCATTTGTTTTTCATATCATAAATGAATGTGCACTACGGCCAACAGAAACATATTCTTGTTTTCACCAAAAATGTGTTGAAATGTCCATTGGTGCATAATGTCCTTATTAATTCATAAAAGCACAAGCCAGAAATGATCGTAGTTTGTCTCTCATCACATGAAGGAACACTACGTGACCAGGGCGTTGAAGAAGCTAAACTACACCACAGCCTGGATGCGTATCACACGTGATGAGCGAGGCAAGTCAGGGTGGGAGAAGGGAACGAGGCGGTGGCCCAGAAGTAGCTGCTGGATAGTAAGACATGTTCTAGTCTGGATTTGAGAGCTCGTGACTTGAGTGTGTTGGTTTTATGGACAGTAATTGAACTTCAAGCATATACTTTCATGCTTTAAAATTTACTGAAAGTTGGCAGGCAGATCTCTGTGAGTTTGAGACCAGCCTGGTCTACAGAGCTAGTTCCAGGACAGGCTCCAAAGCCACAGAGAAACCCTGTCTCGAAAAACCAAAAAAAAAAAAAAAAAAAGAAAGAAAAAGAAAAGAAAAGAAGAAATAAAAGTTGACTAAAAGTTGAGACTGGAGACACGGCTCAGAGGTGAGGAGCACTTGCCACTCCTGCAGAGGACCTGGGTTTGTCTCCCAGCACCCGCCTGGTGGCTTACAGCTTTTCATAACTCCAAAAAAGAGAGATTTCAAAAGAGGACAAGGAGGAGAGAGAAAGGAAAGAGAAGAGAAGATGATGCCCTCACAAGATGGCTGCAGGCATCTTCTTCTTGCGTCTGCGGCTACCGTCATCTGTCTACACCAATTGCCTGTCTATGCACTGGTCCAGGGGACCTGGAGCTCTTTTCTGGCCTCCTTGTATCAGACAACACTCATGGTTTATAGATATACATGCAGGAAAACATTTATACACACAGAAGAAAAATAAATAAATCTTTAGAAGTTTACTTCAAGTAGCAAAGCAGGTTTGATAGAAAGCTATAGCTACTTCCTAGAGTGTAGGAAATAAAGGATGGTAAAGAATTGTCTTTAGCCTGGCGGTAGTGGTGCCTGCCTTTAATCCCAGCACTCGGGAGACTGGGGAGGCAGAGGCAGTTAGATCTCTGTGAGTTCGAGGCCAGCCTGGTCTACAAGAGCTAGCTCCAGGACAGGCTCCAAAGCTACAGAGAAACCTTGTCTCGAAACCCCCTCCCCTTTAAAAATTGTCTTTAAAGAGAATTCAAATTATGTACATGTGTAAATGTAAAATGAACATATTGGGCAACGGATGTGTCCCCGGGCTGCGGTGCCTGCCTAGTATGCATGAAGAACTGCTAAATAAACATATACAAAGATTTTATTTATTTAAAATGTTAACAAGAAAACCAGAAAGATATTGAAGCCAGTTCAAATGACTTTGATTTATGGGCATAAATACAGAGCCAGATATAGATACAGAATGTGTGTGTTCCTGTGTACAGGATTGTGCATAAAGGCCAGTGATCTATACCAACTGCCTTCTTCTGTAGCTGGAGGTTTTGCTTCCTGCCCAGTCCTGCAGTCGCTTTTAAATAACCATTCAGGGGCTTAATACCAATTACAAACTGTTTGGTCTATTAGCTCAGGCTTATTACAAGTCTATATTTTGCCACGAAGCTCATGGCTTGTTACCTCACATCTTGCTTCTCAGGCAAGATTCCTTCTCTCTCTCTCTGCTTGGATTTCCCGCCTAGCTATATTCAGGCCAAAGCGGCTTCTTTGTTAACCAAAGGTAAGAAAACATATTCACAGCATACAGAGAGACCCCATGTTATTCCTCTAATACTCTCCCTGCCCCTTTATTCATACCTTACCTTTTGAAACAGGATCTGTCTTTGAACCTGGAGTGCGCTGATTGGCCAGATGAGCTGGCCAGTAAACTTTGGTAATCTGCCTGTTTATTCACACACACACACACACACACACACACACACACACGCATGTACACACACACACATGCACACACACACACACTTTTTTTTCATGTTGAATCCATTTTTTTTCTTTGTTACAGAAAGCAGCTCTGTTTTCTGGTTGTGTTCTTAACTTTCTCGGAAGGGAAAGTACTAGATCAGAAGATATCATTTTAAGATTTTTGGCAGATTATTGCCAAAGATTATAGAAAGACCTTGGAGCACGTGTCTGGGTTGCAGAGCAGAAGGAAGAAAAGGTCTTTCTAGACTACTTGAATGTTTGAATTAGTTTCATCCGTAAGATTTCCAGGCTTAGAGTTAATGCTTACTGTCTCCCAATATCCTGACTCCTATCCCCCCACTCACCCACCCCCATCCCCCCACTCACCCACCCCGATCCCCCTGCCTTCATCCCTTCTCTTCCTTTGCTTTTGGACTTTGTGCAGAACCGGTCCTTGCTTGAGAAGAAAGTGTGGGCTGGCACAGCAAACTGAAAAAATTTAAATTCAGACCAAACCCTAGTCTACCACAGGTCCTCCCTGCACATATGGCTTCAGTGAGTATTAGGGGACAAAATCCTGAAAGGATATTTCCAGAACCAGATTCTATTCCCACCTCCTCCGTAGCAAGTTATGTGTTAGCATGTAGTTTCTGATTGGTTTTGTCCGTCTAGATTTAAAATAGTCAGAAGCCACATGCAACTGACCATGTCAGTTTTATCAGATGACTAAGTGTGAGACACTGTGGTTAGGACACCTGGGAAGGCAAAGTGGTCTTGCTCCTGGCCTCTGCAGTCAAAAGGTGTGTTTTTCATGTAAATATCCAGATAAGTACAATGAGCATTGCCTGTCTCAATGCTGAGCTACTTCTTACTTTGTTATATTTGTTAACCGTTCTCAGAAGGCAGATGTCTTAAGAGTCTTGCCTTTCCTTTTCTAACACCCCCCTAAGTGCTGAACACTTAGCACACACCTGGCGGAGCCCAACCCACCTATAACTATCAGTATCTCATCTGTGCACCAACCAAGCTTTCCTTCTGGCCCCTGGGGTACCCCTAGAATCTCTGTGGGAGTAAGAGACAAAAGATTATAAAACAGGAAATAACTTACTTATGGGTCTAATTATTTTACATTGTATAGCATCAGCTTTAGTAAGACTATCAATGTGAAAACTACTTTTTATAGTGGTACAGCCCAAATGTAAGCATTTGTGATATTCATTCAATGGATACTTATTAGGTTCCTTCCACACAACAGCGGTTCAACCAGCCACTGCTGACGTAGTGTGTGTCTGCAGATTCTCTTACCACTGCTGATGCAATACGTGTCTGCAGATACTCTTACCATGCTTGTGCTTCCACGAATAGGACATGCAATTCCATTTTTTAATTAATCCTTGTCTTAAAAAAATAATGTCTAGCTGGGCAGTGGTGGCGCACGCCTTTAATCCCAGCACTCAAGAGGCAGAGGCAGACAGATCTCTGTGAGTTAGAGGCCAGTCTAGTCTACAGAGTGAGTTCCAGGACAGTCAGGGCTACACAGAGAAACCCTATCTTGAAACAAACAAAAATGAAAACCCAAATAAGCAAACAAACAAACAGCAACAATATCTAGCTGAGCATTGCACTTGAGAGGCAGAGGCAGGGGAATCTATGTGAGTTCGAGGTCAGCCTGGTCTACAGAGTGAGTTCTAGGACAGCCAAAGCTACACAAAGAAACCCTCTTTCAAAATAAATAATAATAATAATAATGCTGATAATAATGTCTAGCTGAGTTTGGTAGGTCACATCTATGATCCCAGCACTTGGAAGGCTGAAGCAAGAGGATTTTCGTAAGTTCAAACCTAGGCTATACATTGAGTCCTGAACCAGACTGAACTATAAAGACTCTCTCAAAGTGGGGGGGGGGGGAATCTTTGAAAAAGAAATATAGTGCTATCTAGCCAGTAGTAGTGATACACACCTACACTCAAGAATCTGAAGACAATCTGCTCTAAACTGTGAGAGTACGTCTTAAAATAACAAACCAAGTAAATGAATAAAATAAGAAATAACATCTAAATCTTGGCTCGGGATTCAAAGACAATTTAACAGTTTTGTCACTGTGAGTCTACCAGCCCAACCTTTCTCTTTAAGGGTTTATTTATACTTATTTTATATGCATTGGTGTTTTTTGCCTCTGTGTATGTCTGTGTAAGAGTGTCAGGTCCCCTGGAACTGGAGTTACAGACAGTTATGAGCTGCCACGTGGGTACTGGGAATCGGACCCAGGTCCTCTGGAAGAGCAGCCAAATGCTCTTAACCACTGAACTATCTCTCCAGCCCCTAAAATCTTATGTTAAAAGCTGGAGAGGAATAAAAAAGCCAACGGAAAAATCTGTTTTTTTTTTTTTTTTTTTTTTTTTGGAGGGTCTCTCAGCAGGACCAAATCCACACTGGCTTTTAGTTAACACTGTTTCCCACTTCTCAACGAAAGGATCATTCGTGTTTGGGGAAGATAAGGGAAATGTGGACCACAGCCGTATCCTTTCCAGGTTTCTAGGCTGCAACACTCCATCTGGAGATAATCAAAGGTCTGGTTCTTCATGTTTGCTCGGAGACAGCTGTTCCCCTAAGCAACCTGAGGTTACAGCTGTGGAGTGTTAAGTGTTTGCCCGCTGCAGAGGGCCGGGACTGGAACACACAGGGCAGGCATCTGCTCCCAGGACCTCTGGGAGTTCTTGGTGAAGAAGGTGGTCCAGCCACTCCTCCTGATATCATTGTCTTCTGTACAGGCTGAGGGCAGAAAGGGGGCTGGAAAAAGAAAGAAAAAAATGGGGAGAATGGTGATAAAAATAATGCACACTGCCATGTAACAGTCACTAATCTTGGCTTAGTGGTGGAAGGAAGGGAGCTTTGACAAGTTCTGTGCTTTCTTTCAAACTTTCTTCAGGGCTGTGGGAGATGGGTGAAGATGGAGTGACCTGCAGGGGCTTCCAATCTAGGAAATGGCAAGCGTGTCTCAGGCAGCGGTGGCTACAAGTGTTGAGTTCACGTAGCAAGTTACATAAGCTCTTCATGCCCGGCCTCCTAACCTTCAAAACAGGGCTAATCCTTTGCCTCATGAACTCATGGGGAGCATTAGACAAGAAAACATGCCTGGTGCTAGGGTTGCAGAAACATCGGGGTCTTGTAAATTCAAAGCCAGCCTGGTCTACATATCAAGTTCCAGAATAGGGCTCCCTAGCAAGACTGTCTCCAAAAGAAAACGAAACAATCACAGGAAAGTATTTAAAGACTTTAATAAAAGAGGGCTGGTGTGTAGCTCACTGGTAGAGTACTTGTCTAGCGCATGCCAAGTCCTGGGTTCAATATCCCCAAACCGAAAACCAAACAACAAGAAAACAAGTAAATCCGCAACTGAGGGATAGCTATCATCATCAGTACAAGCAACTTTAGGTTGCAAAGGAAAGGCTTTCGTTAGAGAGGTTTGGAGAGCTAAGAGAACTCAGAGGCAGAGGGGTAATGTGGTAGCTTGGAGTTAGGAGACTGGACAGAGACGCCATTCATAGCACTGTGACAGCACCATTGGCGCTGAGCTCTCAAGGGCAGCAGAAATTAAGGACCAGAGCTGGAGACATTTGTAGCAGAGGTAGTTGAATTCACCTGCCATGATGGTCACATGACGGGAAATGATGAAAATAATTAACTGTGAAGATGGGCGTGAGGAGGAGGGGCTTGAGAGAAGGCTTGGTGGTTAAGGGCACACACTGCTCAAGTTCCTGGTATTCACACCAGTGGCTCACAACCTCTGCCATTCCAGCTTCAGGAGGTCCCATGCCCTTTTCTGGCCTCCTTGGGCACAGACACATATGTGGAACACACTGACATGGATACAAATAAAAATCTTAAAAAACAAGCAAAGAGGTTGGGGCTGTGTACAAGGTGTAGGCCAGTCAATAGAGTCTGAACTTGTTGCTTCAGGCAAGAGAAAAGAATTGGAACTGAGGAGAAACTGTCTCAAGAGAGCAAAAGACACTGGAGCGGTAACTGTAAGGAAGACAGGGAGTGAATAGTTCAAGTGCTACAGAGGAGACAGGAGTGAAAACTGAGGAGAAGTCCACGGTCCTTTCCGGAACCCACACTATGCTTTGTGGACGTTCAGCCTCCAGAACTCTGAGCTAAAACTGTCTCCTCTTTATAAGTGCCCAGTCCTACTTATTTCATGATCTTATCAGAAAATGAACTAATACAGTCTTCCTAGTGGGGCCCAGCCCAGAACGCGGCTGTCCATCCTTGCCTTAGCTTCCTGCACTGGCCGAACGAAGCAGTGACTTGGGTGACTTAAACCATCACATTCACTGATCTGCTCAGAAATGAGAAGCTAAGGAGCTTGCATGGTTTACATCTCATGCTCATCATATTTGCACGATTTGTTACTGTTTGGGGTGACCAGGGATTTGGGGAGCTGATTGAGATTCATCTCTAGCTTACCCTGTTATCTTGCTGGGCTTTTAAAAAACTGATTCCATGCTAGTTAACACAGAGAGACAGTGTGCATGCTAGCTTTTTGCAGGCTTCCCTAGATGGACATCAAGGACAGCCAGGTCCTTTCAGTTTTAAGCTGTGGCCAGTAGTTCTCAGGCAAAGGCAGGAGAGTTGTTGGAGCATTGTAGCGCAAGCAGTAGCAGCAGCCTTGCGTAAGGGTGAAAGCGTAGACCTTTGTTGTCCTTGGAAAAGGACATAAGAAACCATACACGGCACAACCTGAATTATCTACAGTTGTATAACTCACACAAACAAAAGACACATTAAATACAGGAGCACAGATGCTTCAAGGAAGAGATGAATGGGGGTGGAGAGACAAATAGATGGGTGATAGATGATAGACAGATATCATAAAGATAAACATCAAATGAGAGAGGCTATTGAGAGAGGAAAGAAATGAATGAAAGCGGATACTATAGTCTAAGGAATATTACTAATCCACTTGCATGCACTTGAAGTTAAAAAGTAGTCGAGGATGTAACTCAGTGGGAAAGTCCATACACATAAAAAGGACTAAATAAAAGATCTTCTTTTTATCATTATTTTATTATGGATACGGGTGTTTAGCCTGCATGTATGTCTGTGCTGCATGTACATGCCTGGTGCGCACGGAGGCCAGAAGATGGTGTCAGATCCCCTGGAACTGGAGTTACACAGGGTTGTGAGCCACCATATGGGTGCTTGGACTCCAACCTGGATCCTGTGGGAGAGCAGCCAGTGCTTTTAACCTCTGAGCCATCTCACCAGCCTGTAAATTAAATATATATAGAGAGAGAGATAAATAAAGCAAAAAGATCTGTGAAGTAGTGTGGTGTCAGACCCACCCCAAAGATTTCGGTCTATTTCTGGGTTTCCAAAGGGACCTGGCTAAACCTGAACTCCTGAGGAGGCCAACCCCTGCCTGCCAAACTTGGTGAGACTGAGTGTTGCTTTTGTGGCCACCCCAGGAACTAAGGGCTTGAAGAGCCCTTACCTCACGGAAATTTCACAGCCACCTACCTGGCTGTTCCGCTAAATCTCTGGGTTACAGATCTCTCACGTGGATCTGAGCCCTACGGCTGGTTGGGTTCTGCAAGGAGAATCAAAGCTAAAACAGGCTGTCCGTGTTTGTTTCCCACTGCTGTGACAAACACCATCAGCAAAAGCAGCTCAGGAAGGAGGCCTAATCCCACTTTAGGGCAGCCGCGATGGAACGACCTTTTCACAGGGGTCACCTAAGACATCAGAAAACACAGACGTTTACATTAAGATTCATAACAGTAGCAAAATGACAGTTATGAAGTGGCAACAACAGTAGTATTACGATGGGGGGGTCGCCACATTAGGAGGAACCGTGCTAAAAGGTTGCAGCATTCGGGAGGTTGAGGACCACTGCCTTTCAGTTTACAGCCCATCGTGAAGGGAAGTCAGAACAGGATTGAAGCAGAGACTAAGGAAGAATGCGGCCTACTGGCTTTCTCCACATAGCTTGCTCAGCTTGCTTTCTTATACACCCAGGATCACCTGCCCAAGTGTGGCACCGCCCACAGAGGGCTAGCCCCGCCCCCAATTGTTAATCAAGAAAATTCCCCCACAGGCTTGAGGTTCCTGATTCTGAAATGATCTAGTTTGATTGGCAGACAGACTAACACTCCAGGCCTTCCCTTCCCCAGTCCCGTTCTGTTTAATCATTAACATTTCTGAGATCAAATATCCTCACACTGTGGTCCCCAGACCAGTGGCATTATTACCATGTGGGAAGCCATAAAAAAAAAAATCCAAATTCCCAGACCCTACTCCAGAACTGATTCCCAAACTCTGGGGATGGACCCCAGAGATCTGGCTTTTACCCACCACCCAAGTGACTTTGGCGCGTGTTGGAGTTTGAGAACCATGCTCCTAGGCAACAGTTTCCAAATGCTGATGCCTGTGCTTCCCACCACCCTAGAGATTCTGATTTAACTGGTTTAGGATGAAGCCCACACAGAGATCTTTTTAAAGTTCCACAGGTGATGGGGACCACTGCAGCCTGGCCCTTCTGAAACATCAGCTCTCCTCAGGAGCAACCAAAGGCTCATTTGTAGTTTAGGGAAGCTGTGGGGACTAGCAAGTGTGTAAGCATCATAATTTCCCAATTTTAAGTCCTATCTCTTTCTCCAAATCCACAACTTCCCCTGGAGGTACAGTTGGAAATGCTCTTGGGCTAAGAAGACACGAACTTAGTAGTCTGAGCACTTTCTAAAGTTTTTCTTACTTTAAGCTCATAAATTTAGTCTTTAGTGAATGTTGAGAAGATACGTGGGGGACAATACCAACCACCCTCAGAATAATTTAATAGAGGAAATGAGATATGTGCGTGGCACAGTAAAAGGTTAATATTACCAGCTATTATCATCTCGTTCCTTCTTAGATTTGTGTGTTGTGTGATAAAGGTCCTGTCATCTCACTTAGCACATCTCCGGTATTAGTAGGGTTCAATCAACACTTGTCTAACAAATGGACCCACTAATCAATTAATCAATCCATAAATTGCATCACTGAGGGGAAGCTAATCTGTCTTTATTTGGTGTCCAAAGTCCAGCATGTCACTGCTCTCGGCCTGAAACACAGGGAATGACCGTCTTATGGCAATGCTTATGTGGGGACCGACGTGCTAGGTCTGAATGTCACCTGGGGGTTACTGTAATCCCAGAATGGGCAAGGAGGAGAAATGAGTGCAGTAGTCATTAGAACCAGTGACCCATGAATTCCAGGTCTCTATTCCAGAGGGTGAGGATGTCCCCCTTCCCCTTCCCTTGGATGTCTCCTTGGCCATGAGAGTTGTCTAGGCCATTGAAATGAGCCAAGTGTTGCCTTGCCTCCATTGGTAAGCTTTAAGAACCAAGAAGGGGTCGGGGGAGTAGTTCAGCAGTAGCACGTTTACCTAATATGTGCAAGACTCGATTGGATCCCAACACTTCAAAAAAGAAAAGAAAAAATAGACACGGTGAGACTTAAGTTTTCCATAGGGTGGCTCGTTATCCAGGCTGACTTGAGATCAAGGTATGGCATTTTCAGTGCTAAAACTGGGTTAGTTCCAGACAGCCCAGACTTAGTCACGCACCAGGTCAATTATCAGCCTTTTAACTCTCATCACTCCATCGGCATGAGTCCAGCGTGATTAAAGCCAAGCTGTGATTGAACTGGAGTCTCAAACTGTTTAATTGACTTTCCCGAGGCCACGTTGCCGCTGGAGATCAGAGGTAGATTCCGGACCACATCTGCCTCGCTTCAGAGGCCGTATTTTTGTGGGACCTGTTCCTGGATAATGGTAGTTTCTGTCTCAGGGTGCTATTTGATTATTTGGGTGTAAGATACAAATCTCTGTTTTGGATATAAGACACAAGGAGTGTTTCCATTTTGCTCCTTCTTAAAGTTCTTTAAGCATATGGATGCTTTGCCTGCATGAATATCTGGGTACCATGTGTGTCTGGTAACCTAGGAAGCCAAAACTGGGTAACATCCCCTAGAAATGGAGTTACAGATGATTGTGAACCACCATGTGGGTGGTAGGAATCGAACTTGGGTTCTCTGGAAGAGCACCCAGTGTTCTTAACCATTGAGTCATTTCTCCTACTCTGCTTTTTATTCCAGTTTTTATAGATAAGGTTCTACAATGGCAGAGAGAATGGCTATCCTCAGATCACTGAATGTCATTCATTTATGAATTCACGGTCCTTCTGCGGCTGCTGTGAGCTATTTGAAGACGGAGAGAGGCTATGCTTCCCTCATGAACATACAAAGCAAGAACAGATGTGTTCATGGCTTACTAGATAATGCGGAAGCTGGTATGTGTTATTGAAATGTTTTGCATATGGCTATGTTTTTAAGTTTTACTACAATAAGAGCATATTAGTTTATTATTTATTATTTATTTACTTACAAATGACATCCTACGGGCTAGAGAGATGGCTCAGTGGTTAAGAGCATTGGCTGCTCTTCCAGAGGACACGGGTTCAATTCCTGGCACCCCCATGGCAGCTCACAACTCTCCGTAACTCCAGTTCCAGTAGATCAGATATCCTCACATAGACACACATGTAGGCAAAACATCAATGCACATAAAATGAAAATAAAATGAAATACTGAAAAGAAAAAAGAAGCTACATCTTGCATAGCCCAGTCTGGTCTTGACTCACTATGTAGCGGAGGGTGACCTTGACTTCCTGCTTCTCCTGCCTGCACAATAAAGTTTCTGGAGAGTTTTACAAATCCATCTGAACCTTGATTTCAGCTCCTTGACTAAGAGGTCAAGAACTCTGAAATGCTTGGTCCAGACCCCAACTACAGGAAACAGGTAGCACATGCTACCACCTTATACACTTGGCTTACGTGTATATTCGTTTGGGGTATTTATTTTTGAAACAGGAATCTCCCTATGCAGGCCTGGAACTCACTGTGTAGTGTTACATGAGGAGAGGGCCCCTTGTTTGTCCCGGCTCCCCAGCTAGCTTACACCCGAAATAACCACACAGAAACTGTATTAATTAAATCACTACTTGGCCATTAGCTCTAACTTCTTATTTCTAACTCTTACATCTTAGTTTAACCCATTTCCATTAATTTGTGTATCGCCATGTGGCAGTGGCTTACCAGAGATTCTAACCAGCGTTCATCTCAGGCAGAGGATCCATGGCTTCTCTCACCCTGCCCTTCTTCCCAGCATTCAGTTCTATCTTCTCCACCTACCTAAGTTCTGCCCTATCAGGCCCAAAGCAGTTTCTTTATTCATTAACCAATGAAAGCAACACATGAGCAGAAGACTCTCCTACACCAGTGTAGGTCCAGCTAGCTTCAAACTCAGAGACCTTCCTCCCTCTGCCTTCTGAGTGCTGGTATTAAAGGAGTACACTACCATGCCTTCTAGATAGATATTGGATTTTATGATTCTAAAAACAACACTTCAAGAGAGCTCAAGTATCTTTAGTCTTCGGGCTACCAATTCTCATTGCCATGGTAATAACACCTATAGACAGTGCACTAAAGCCTTTCCTTGCTGAAGATCAGTACCCTTGGCTTGAAAGTAATATAGCAAGCCAGACTAGTGGCTCATGCCTTTAATCCTGGCACTTGGGAGACTGAGGCAAGTGGATCTTTGTAGGTTCAAGACCAGCTTTGTCTATGTAGTGAGTTCCAGACTGGCCAGAACTACATAGTCAGATCTTGGAGGGGGTGGAGAGGCACTGATCAGCCTTTATTGGGAAGGGAGCCCAGGTTACCACCATATTCTAGTTCCTCCTTTCCCCTGTGTGGCCAAGTCTTCATGCCCACTGGGCAGGAATCTCCGTCATGGGTCAAAGCCAGCTATGCTAAGAGAGGATAACATCTGTTACTAATGACTGCTTGACCCTCCCTAGGAATCCTCCCCACCCACCTACAGGCATTAGCAGAAAGCCTTATCTAGTGAGAGGTGGTGACCTGGTTGTAGCAGAGGTAATTTGAAGCCTCAAAGATAACTGGGCTCTTTTTCCGGCTCCGGACAGAGAGTACAGTTTCTGCAGAAAGTACTAGTTGGGCAGCCTCCAGAAGAAAGAGAGGTTCTGCTTGCTGGCCTGAGGAGACAGTAAGGAACAAACACATGCATGTTAGAACAGTTTGAGGAACGTGTGAAACAATAAACCAACAGGCAAAACCTGCTTGGAAATCTTTTGTAACTTGGATGCTCCCTGCAGGACAGGTTTTCTTCACTGTTTGGATCCAGGGCATCCCCTGGGTCTTACCCACTAGAGTACTGAGTGCCCGTGGAGAGTCTGAGATGAGGAAGGACCAATGCCAAACTGAGATGCCGTAGTGCAGAGTGTTGGTGTCTCCTATTCCAGGCAAGGGGCTCTTCCAGCTTTCTAGGGGGATGTTTATGGCTGATTAAACCAGACACATATGGTCCAGGGTCATCATGCTTATGCCATCTTTGCCCAAAAGCAGCACAAAGTGAGCTTTTATGTTCTTCACACGATGGAAGGGAAGATAATTGACGTTGTCACTCCCTCATACTTCAAGATCTCTCATATATGTGTATTTGCATATACATATAATATTACAAATATTCTATTATCATTAATTATGGCTTGGTATTAGTTGTGATAGGCTAGATAGGTGGCATCAACACATATATCCTAAAATATTATTGATTTAATATGATAGAATTTGGTTCATGCACCACAGTTTTGGCTGATTCTCTAAGTTTTAGCTAACATGAGGATTCAGGATCTTCTCACGCTAAAATGCCTTTGTCTCCAACACTGGGCCTCAACCATTGCTGCAGAGAGAGTTTGCATAAGACCACATAGCAGGATTTGGGGCCAGTTCTACTACTTCTGCCGTATCTCCTTAGCCAGAACCCAATCGCATGGTCTCATCTTAACTATAAAGTTCACTGTGAAATGCCCTCTTATGTGTGCATGGGGAAGGAGAAGGGAGCAGGGAAATGCCATGAAAAACAGATGTCCCTGTCACCAGTGTATCAGGTTCCGTTCCATCAGGTCCTTGTGAGGTGAGCATCGGTGCCATTTTATGACGCTTACTAGAAGCGGGGGAGGCATTGGTGGACGTTCTTCCACTTGGAAGCTGGCAAGTGAGGAGTCTCCATCCTGATGAACTTTTATATGCCCCATCCCAACCCACCCACCTGGGAGAACCCCAAAACTCCACCCTAGGTGGCTTGATCCTAACATACACACACCACACACACACACACGTGTATGAATTTGTATGTGTGGAGTACATGAATATATAAGCATGCTCCTGTATGTATGTGTGTGTGTGTGTGTGGTTTCACATGTTTGTGCACATGTGTGCATCTGGTATATTGACTGGTGTTTTCCTCAGTCACTCTCTATTGTATATATTGAGGAAGACTCTATAATTTGAAACCAGAGCTCATCACCTCAACTGGTCTGGCTAGCTAGCTTCCCCAGGGAGACCACCGCACCTACCCAGCATGTACACGGGTTGCTGAGCATCCAAACTTTGGTCCTCACACTTACAGCTAGCGCTTCACCCACAGAATCATTTCCCTAGCCCCCAATCCTATAATCACAGTGACTTGGTTTCCAGTTAACCAGGGGCCTGGTCCTCTCAGAAGAAAACCTATACCTCTGAAAGTCTATCCATAGGTGACATGGTTACACTAAAACCTTTTTTATTACATTTGTTTGTTTTGTGTGGGCAGCGCTTGCAGTGGAGCACGTGTGGCTCAAGGGACAATTTGAAGGAACTGGCTCACTCCTTCCACCCAGTGAGAATTCCTTGGCCTTTACTGCTAAGCCCTCTCATCAGCTTTACACCCCTCTCCCCGTTTTTGTCTTCTAAATAGAAGAAAACATTTTGTTTCTTGGGCTTTTTAGGTGTTTGTCACTGCCTCTGCCTCAGTTGTGAGACAGGCCAAAGAGCAGGCCTGCCGGAGGGAAGGCTGGGGTACGTCCACAGAAGAATTAACATGGCGTCCGCAAAGGCACACTGCTTGTAAGGGCTGGAGAAACTCAGACCAAGTAGTTGGTAGTATGATGCACCAAGAAAGCAAAACATTTTATTAAAAAACAGACAAAAGAAAACAACCCTAAATGTACCAGTGTACCATAACCTATTAATGAAATGGGTTTTAAGATCGTTTTGTGCATGCCAGACTTTCAAAAGATGTTTGTTTTAAAGAGTACAGTTGGCTTTTAGTCAAAAACCGAAGTTTCGGTAATGCACAATGACAATTGTGGTGTAATTATAGGCCACAAACGACCAGGTGCCCAACTAAGCCTTTTCTACTCCCGTAAGAGAGGGTAGCCAACCCAAAAATATGCCCTGCCTAGCTATAGTCAAAAGTTCAAAAGCCCAGCCTTTGTCATCAGGGAGGAATCAACTTAAAAAGCAAAGCCATTACTAGGGACGACCAGGCACCCTGTGGTAAACACCTTTTGTTAGCGCACATTGAGAACCGAACTTTCTCACGTTTGTTAGAGTCCTGCTTCTGAGAAACCTCAGACCAAGCCAGGTCTAAGGTTCTTTTCTTTTCTGCCTGACATCAGCTCTGTGGGAGTTGCACAATGAGGAAATACTGGCGCTGGAGTCCCATGGTTCTCCTAGCCACCATTTGCAAACACAGGCTTGTTCCCTGTTCTTTCTTGAACAGATTGCAGTAGCATCAAACTAATGACCTTGAAGAGTGTCCTGGGGAAGAAAAATATTCTAAGACCTAAAATGCACTTCGTCAGTCTATATAAGGAAGTTATTTCCTAACCCCTGAGGCATAAAAAGCCCAAGTAAATGGATTTAAGTTCATAAATTTTACTTAATTATGATACTACAGTAGGGCTTTGTTTCTTCCTGTTAGTGGGGAGAACTCCAACGTGACTCCTTTGTAGTTTGGTAACGATGAGGCTTTTGTGTTTGTTTTCTGTGTGCTTCTCAAAGTGTGTGTATTCCATATGGGTGTATAATTAAATTGAATAAGACAGCTTGTCATATGGTTGCTACAAGCCGATGTAAGCTGGAGACTGGGCCCAATATTAGAGCAAACCTCATTCTTGTCCTTGACCCTTGTCCTAGGAAGGGCTTGGGTCTCCCTCAGTCAGCTGGTGGACTCAAAGGGTCCCGTGCGCTTTTTCACTGGTGACAGTGGTGGCAGCCACCTTGCTGAGCTCACAGACTGTGAGGAGCTGCATGTGTGTGTTCTCTCAGTGACCTCATCATGTCCTTTCCAGGCTGGTACCTCTCCACATTTCACACATGACAAAGTCAAGGAAAAGAGAGCAGGTTATTAAACCAAACTGTGTAGACTTCCCTACTTTTGTAAACCAAAAAGGTCAAGCGTCAGCAAATTCATGTGCTTCCAACCACCTACTTCCCCAGTATCACAATGAATGGGCCCCAATCCCCGAGGAATTTTTTGTGGTTGTGGAGGTAAGAGGTTGAGAGGGTATCTTCCTCAATCTCTCTCCATATTACTCTTTAAGACAGTCTCAGCACTTGGGAGGCAGAGACAGGTGGATGTGTGAGTTCAAGGCCAGCCTGGTCTACAAGAACTAGTTCCAGGACAGGCTCACAAAGCCACAGAGAAACCCTGTCTCAAAAAAAAAAAAAAAAAAGACAGTCTCTCACTGAACCTGAAACTTCCTGATTCAGCGAGGCTGGCCGTTCACCATGCCCCAGGGATCCTCCTGTCTCCGCTTTTCCAGTGCCAGAAATACAGAGGGGTGCCAGGGCTCAAACTTGGGTCCTCGTGCTTGTGCAGTAAGCACTTTACCAAGAGCCATGTGCCCAGTCCCAACTCCAGAGTCTGAACTCTCAACTTTCCCCAAAACAGAGAGATCCATACGTATACTCCAGATGATAGGGTGGGCTTGGAGCAAACACATAAAAAACACAAAAGACAACGCTCAGTAGATTGCTTCCTTTTGCTTCTGTAGAGTTCTCTGATTCCAACTGCTCTCCTTGTTCAGATCCTTGTGTAAAAGTTGACTTGACTCAGACCAAATGGCCCTGTCTATGGCTATCTCAGTTACATTTCGTGGCTGTGAAAGACACCATCACCAATATGATTTATTTTTTAAAAAAAAAATTTTAATTGGGAGCTTGTACATAATTTCAGGTGGTTAGCCCATCATCACCAAGGATGGTAGCAGGCGGGCACGGTGCTGGAGCAATAGCTGAGATCTCTCATCTGATCTGAAAGTTGCAGGCCTAAGAGAAAAAACCTGGAGATGAACCTCTTCCAACAAGGCTATCTAATCCTTTCTAAGCAGTCCACCAACTGAGAACCACGCATTCAAATATGTGAGTCTATGGGGGTCCAATGGCCTGGTCTTGCCCCAAACTAGCCCATCAAACCAACTGTTCTCCGGGCTCCCTCTCTCAAGGGCCACAGAGCCACAGCCTTGACCCCAGGGGAGTTTCTGATGGCCACACACTGTCTTACAGAGCCACTGTTGACTTTCAGCTTGTAAACCTCACAGACGCCTCCTGCTTACATACTGCCTGCTGACTTTGTGAACTCAGGACTTGGATCGAGTGAGTATTTCTTGGAAGTTGAGCGTAGGTAGGTAAGACCAGAAGAATGGAGATAAATCAAGAGTCCCTCAGACCTCACAGTAGCATTGCAAACTGTGCTAGCTCATCCCAACATTTTGTGAATTAGGAAACTGACATTCAGATACTGGAACCTAAGAGTCTTGATTTTAGGGTGACCCTTTCTGTTTGCAGGGGCACAGGGTATAGGATTTCTAGTGTTCAAATCAGGGAAAGTCCTGGACAAAGCATGGCAAGTTGCCCACCATCAGAGATGTGATCTTATGCTCTTCTGGCTCTCTGAACAGGTGGGATCCAAACAGGCTTGTTAGGACCCCGAGCTGCACAGTTTGAGTGTTGCTCAAATGCAGTTTTATCAGAGTGGCCCTACAGAGCAGCCACTTCCCCAGGCAGGGGTGTGGATGTCACAGGGGAGCGACTGCATTGTGTCTGACTCATGACTGACCAGACTCTCGGCCTCATCCACTACAACATGTGAGAAAGTGGCTGTCTCTCAAAATGAGGCTGTGGTCTCATGTATTCATAATATGTTTGCAGGGGAAGGTGATTGCGGCTCTAAGCGGCTTCCTATAGGCTGGGAATAGAGAAGTGTGGAGCAGAGAGACGGATCAGCAGGACGCCCCATGCCCCCCTGACTTCCTTTTTCAGCAGTTTCCTCATTCGGAGGTTTTGAGTCCTGCAACAGTCAGTCATCCTTGGCCAACTTTGGACTTTTCCCTTAAACGTCAAACCCCTCATTTTAAAATCTTTCCTGGTTTTACTTCTCCTCCTGGGCTATTTTACTCCTAGCCTTTGGCTGTTTGGTAGTGGTTTGCTGCTTCCATGGCCTCCTCTGCCTTCTATGCTTCAGGGTTTCCACCTAATCCTCTACCTCCTGTGGACAGGACAAAGCAAGGGAGATGGGGACACAAGGCAAAATAACACTAAGACTTCAGGCAAAACATTAAGACTGGTTGAGTTATATGCATATATGTCCATTCTCTTTCTTATAAGAAATTCTTCCAGATAATCTGAACATCTTAAACTCCATCCTTAAGCACATGCTAACTTTTTTTTTTCCTGTTTGTGACAGGCTGGCCTAAATCTTCTTGTGTATCAAGAATGAGTTTCAACTTCCTGCCTACCTCCACTCCCTGAGTTCTAAGATTATAAATGTTTGCTGTGATGCCTAGTTTATGCTATGCTGGGGAATCGAGCCGTAGGCTTCATTATTGGTAGCAGACACTGCCAACTGGGCCACATCCCCAGCCCCTAAAATTCAATCATTTGTCATAATTGTCAACCACCACCAAAATGTCCTTAATGTCCATGTAACAGATTTACTAACCTGGCAAACTAACCTTGGATAATGGCTTCAAAAATGAGCCTCAACTGTGACCCACAGATTTAATACCCCTTCCAGGCTGTCTTAACATTTTAATGAACCTAGCCCTAGGGGATAGATTTGGAGTTGGAAGGGAGGAAGGTAGGTGGTGGAAAGTATAGTTGGTTATTTTGGGGAAGAGGTGAATGACAGGGGTTGCCAAATTTAGCAAAGAAAAATACAGAGCAGCCAGCTGAATTTGGCTTTCATCTAAACAACGAACATCATCTGGTACAGGTCATCTGGTACAGGTATATCCACGCAGGATGCTTATTCCCAAGGTCAAATTTAACTGCGCATCCTGTGTTTTATCTGCAACCCTATGTCTGTGGTGTAGAGAGCCAGGATCACTGTGGAGTTTGGGACAACTTCCAAGAGTCTGGCGGGAGAAGAACAAACCCATCAGGGAGTGGATCACGTGGTACAGTCTGGTGAAGTAGCTGCCCCCAAAGCTAGGCAAGCTGACGGCAAGGAGGGCATCTGAGGCCGGCCTGAACGGACGCTCCTGGAGCCCGGCCTAGCTGCAGGAAGGCAGGCATGCTCGCTCTGCTGGATCCTTCCCAGAAGGTGAAGTGTCTGGTTCCAACGACTGAGCCCTCCGATAGCCACCAGCCTAGAACGTTATTTTTAGGCCCAAGGAAGGAGAGGCAAGGTTTTAAAAACAAGGTCACAGATAAAGGGGGGTTGTATTCAGGCAGCTCACTCCTGAAAGCAAGTTCAAGACCAGGAACCACAATTCATGAGTCTACTCCAGTTAAATCTGGAAAAGGTTAGTACTGACAGTTTTCTGTTAAAAAATGTCGGGGACCCCACTATTTCCTTCCGCATTTGTCACAACGAAGGTAACCAAGGTAACCGTATTAACGTCAAGAAAATAGCTTCTGTCACCTATATCCTTTTGTTTTCAACTGATAGAGAGGCTCATTTGTTATCTGTCTGCGTTGGACACACCCCATCTATCACTTCCAGACATATCTCTTTGGCCCTCCTTAGAGAGCTCTGAGTCTTTCCAAGGTACCTTTCCGTATTCTTCGCATTCTTCGGCCCAACTGATGGTGGTCCTGTGCAAGCTTTGGAGGGTGGCAAATCAGAGCTCCAGAATACTGTTGTGTGTGTCTGTTCAAATGCTCACGGTTGAACCAGGTGTAGTGGTGCACAGCTTTAACCCCAGAAGTTGGGAAGCAGAAGCTGGTGAGTCTCTGTGGTAAATCTGAGGCCAGCCTGCTCTGTATAGTGAGTTTCGGGACAGCCAAAGCTACCTAGTGAGACCCTGACTTAAAAAAAAAAAAACAAAAAACACAAAACCATACTTCAGCAGGCTGGAGTAACCTCACTGCCTTGTGCTTGATGGGGAAATACTAGAGACAGCAGGGCTAATGGCCAAAGCGACAGGAATGCTTTCTGTCACTATTACTGACCAACCTTTACTAAAGACACTAGCAGTCATGGGTAAGACTCTGAGGACTTCACAGGGTTGGGGTGTAGCTCAGTGGTATTTAATGCAAAGAAGGCCCTTGGTTCAATTTATAACAATGTCCCCCCAAATTTCAAATATAAAAATGGAAGAAGAAGAAAAATGTTTTTTCATTCCTTACATGGGGTGTGACTATATGTTTTCAGACTTGAGACTCATCTGAAAATTGCATAAATAATAAGACAATTCGATAAAGTATGCAAAATTAATATGTAGACACAATTAGTCTCATATTCACAAGAGATAACCTATCCAAAAACAGGATAGTAGCAAAAATAAATAAATAAATAAACTAAAAAGGAAAGTGCCCAGAAATAGATCTAACAGGAAATGCACAGTCTTAGCTGAAGAAAACTTTAAAAGAAAAACCAAAGGGCTCAAAAAGTTTCAAATAACTGGACAGATATGCATGGATAAGAAGTATTTTAATATTTAAAATGTTACCTCTCTTTAAGTGACTATTTGAACATGATCCCAATTAAAATACCAACTTATTATCCTTTTATATTTGACAAGATGATTTTTTAAATATATTTTTAGAATCAGGGGGAAAATAGCCAGAAATATTTTGTTTAGGTTTTGTTTTATTTTTTTTTTTTGAGACAGGGTTTCTCTGTATAACCCTGGCTGTCCTAGAACTCACTCTGTAGGCCAGGTTGGCCTTGAACTCACAGTGATTCACTTGCCTCTGCCTTCCAAGTGCTGGGATTAAAGGCCTGCGCCACCACTACTGGCTGCCAGAAGTATTCTGAGTGTTAAAAGTGTCTTATCTGCTCCCAGGGACCATGGCCTTTCATTATACTGCAGACTGTAGACACAGTTTTCTTGTCTGTTTCAGGATATGGGAACCTTATTTCCTGCCTTACCTATCTCTGCATTGTGAGAAAAATCGTGTTTTGAAAGGGTTCATGTGGCTCAAAATCCAAAAGCTATTTTAAAAATAGATTTTCAATTTTGGGACTAGAGAAGTCACTGAGTGTAAAGTGTCTGGCTATAAAAGGCCCAAAACCCTAGGTTCAGTCCTCAGTACCATACAAGATAAATAAATAAATTCAACTTTGTGAAACTTTAAAATCATAAAGTTAAAAGGCATACTAGAGAAAGTGTCTTCAGCTCATATCTTAGGCAAAGCATTAATTTCTTTTATATAAAAAACACTACTAGAAATATTGTAAGATTTAATTCCATTTGTAGACAAACATTACCAGAAATAAATGAGATTAAAATTTTGCAATTCAATAGAAAAATGAGCAATAAGTATAGATATATCTATTGGTATATTCTAAAATCTGTCTTGTAGGACTAAAAATTAATACTATTCTTTGGGAGGCAATTTTGCAAGATGCATTAAATGAACAAGCACATATACCCTTGTAGTAAGAGGAGCAGGTCGCGTTCCCGGCTGCCGGCTAGCTTAACTCCCGAAATAATTACACAGAAACTGTATTCATTTAATTACTGTCTGGCCCATTAGTTCTAGCCTCTTATTGGCTAACTCTCACATCTTGATTCAACCCATTTCTAATAATCTGTATGTCACCACGAGGTCATGGCTTTCCAGGAAAGATTCTAACTAGCATCCATCTCGGGCAGGAGAAACACAGCATCTGCCACATTTCCCTTCTTCCCAGCATTCTGTTCTGTCTACTCTGCCCACCTAAGGGCTGCCCTATCAAAAGGCCAAGGCAGTCTCTTTATTCACCAATGAAAGCTACACAAATACAGAAGACCCTCCTACACCATACCCTTGCCTCAAATCTATAACTACTTCACCATCCTAATGCGCTTGACACAGTAACTAGCTTGATTTCACCATTGTACAGTGTGTGTGTGTTCATGTGTGTGCTATAACATCACATTGTATCCATAAATACACACTGCTAATACTCACCAATTAAATCTTCAATTTAAAAAGGACTGCAAAACAAAGCCATTCATGAAATTCACTACTTACAATAGCAACACTGTGAGCAACACAACATGCATTAATACAAAATCGGTCCACGGAATCATAATTCATCAGAGCATTGAAATATTATCCAGCAATGCAAATGAAACCTATGGAAAGAGACTGAAGATGTACTACATAACAGCCTAAAGTGAAGGTCCTCATAAATATAATTCAGAATCTGATAACACTGGACTGGGGGTGAAGCTCAGACAGAGGCAAATACCTGTCAAGGCGTGAGGTCCCAGGTTCAATGCTGAGCACTGAAAACAAAACTTCTCTTTGTGTTGGCAAAACGGTTCTGCAAAAGGCACTTGCTAGTAAACATGACATCCCCAGTTTAATCCCCAGGATTCACATGGGAGAAGGAGAAAACAGATACCCCTGACCCCCCAGGTCATCCTCTGGCCTCCATATTCATGCTGTAGCACCTGCAGACCTGCACACTAAATAAATAAATGAACGTAATAATAATAATAATAAACTTTAAAAATTTTTTGGTAACATTGGTAAGATATTCTAAGTAAAAAACACAAGGTGTGCAGCAGTGTGCACTGAGCTGGAGCTGCCTTCTCTATGTAAAGGAAAGCATTATTAGTGTGTTATGTGCATTCCAAAGAACAGTCACGGGGAAGGGAAGAAAAGGGAGGCAAAGCCAGATGATGAAAAATGTATGGAAGCCTTTGAGTGGCGCACGCCTTTAATCCCAGCACTCGGGAGGCAGAGGCAGGCGGAGCTCTGTGAGTTCGAGACCAGCCTGGTCTACAGAGCTAGTTCCAGGACAGGCGCCAAAGCTATAGAGAAACCCATCTCGAAAAACCAAAAAAAAAAGAAAAGAAAAAAAGACCATCTCTAACTCCAGACAGTTCTTTCATACCAAATCATCGTGTAGCAGGCAGGGAAATGAGGTTCTGTAAATATTCGTTAACAAAAGGCTACACAAGCTTAGCTACCCAGACTCTTCATTTCCACTAAATGCCTAGGGCTCCTGCCAACCAGCAGTTGATATTTTACAGCCTTTGCTTTAATCAAATGCAGCCAAACCTTGTTTCCACAACAGCCTCCCCTACATCCATACAGAGCAGCAGGCCGTCAGGAGAAACCTTAGACACTGGTCCTTGCCTTTGTGATTGTTTGTTCGGGTAACCAGCATCCATGGCAGCTCACGACCATCTGTAACTCTCCGGTCCTGGGGGATCTGAAACCTTCCTCTGGCCTCCTCAGGCAACAGGCATGCACATGGTGCACAGACCTACATGCAGGCAAAACATATGCATAAAATAAATAAAAGATATATATGCAATATATATATATTGCATATATTGAGATGCAAACAAAATACATTTTGTAAAGAACTGCTTGGGTATAATTTCCATTTGAATGTTAAAGCTTCAGTTGCCTCACAGAGAATGCCTTAGAGATAATCACACCATAACTGTAAATCCAATGTGTTTCTGAGGTCTGTGTTACTTATCAGATGACCATGGGGCCATTAGCACCAGTCATTACCTACCTTACATTAAAAGCAGTTGTGATTTCCTCCCCCTCCCCCATTATATTTATTTATTTGCCTTTTATCCTCAAAACTTCTTGGAACTTCATCTTTTCTTTTAACTGCTCTGCTCCATACCTCTTGAGTAGCCATTTCAATTATGTTGTGTCTTTAAAGACACTATAGAATTTCAACATTATTTTAGTTTTTTTTTTAAGTACCTGATTATCCTTTCGTGTTTGTATGTGTTCATGCCCCTCACCCCCACCCTCGTGTGTGTATTTGTGTGTGAAAGAATTGTTCAACTGCATCTCCTCCACCTTGTCCTCGGAGACATGGTCTCTCTCACTGGCCATGAAACTCATTGGTTCAGCCAAACTAGCCAGCCAGCAAGCCCTGGCGGTCCTCCTACCTCTGCCTCCCCAGCGCTAGGATTACAGGTGCATTTGCCGTCCCCAGCTTTCATGTGGTAGAGCAAACCAAGGCTCGAACTCAGGTCCTCGGGATTGCACGGCAAGCACTTTACCCACAGAGCCACCTCCCTGGGCCCGATTGTTCTTCTCACCACATTGCTGGGTCCCCACTTAAATGTGCTCTTTGACCCTTTCTACCTGACCCTTCCAGGAAAGTCTATTCTTTTCTATTTTTCTTTCCTCTGTGTTTATCTTTTTATTTTGCAGGCCTGGAGTTTGTTGTCCACTCTTGCTTTAGCCTACTGAGTGTTAGACTTACAGGCATGCGCCACCACACCTAGCCAAGGCATGAGCTCTTTGGTGAATTACCAATCATAGTGCACTCAGAGCAGATGCAAATATGATAGTTCAGATATGGAACTGATCCTGCGTAAAAGAGATAGTTGGAGCAAAGTGCCCTAATCCAATGTGGTATTGACTGGAAGTTGGCCTTGAAGACTTTGGACCTTGTGTTCAGACTGTGAAGTTTGAATCATGTTCCTTTGAGTGATAATCTTCAAATTCACCCATGAACTACTAACAATCAGATACAGGGCTTTTGAGGCCCTTGTAATTTCCCTTTTATGTATTTACAGATTCAGGTCAGTGGCAGAAGGTGACAAGCAGCAATCAAGACGGTAGTCGAGGAAACAAGATCCTGCAGCTCTCCCAGCGGGGTTTCCTGTGCTTCCCTAGTGGAGCTCCCCTTACTATGCCCACCACAAAAATAAATAAATAAATGCACGCAGGGAAAAAGAAAAGGAAATAAAGGTAAATTTATGAGCATCTTAATTTGAATTTCAAATATGAAAAACACAGCTATTATAGCTTTATTACCCAGTAGTGTAGAATTATGTTTCACCCTTCAAATTATGCCATATACTAAAGGGTCAGGGGCAAAATTATGGTATAGATTACGAGCTCCATGGTGTTTAATTATTCACAAAGCACTGGGGAGGTATTTCATGGCCTAGCCTGATCCAGTGAAAAGAGCAAAGGTGTTTTGGACCGAGCTAACCTAGGATTGCACAGGCACTCCGCCTTGGATCTTTAGCTGAATGATTGAATCATATAACTATGTGACCTTGACCAAGTTTCCTGATCAAACCGAACCAGGCTTTATCACCTGGAAATGGTCCTTGTGAAGCTTAGCAACAGAGGGAACACTACAGGCACAGGAAACAGCTTTACCCACAGTGCCCAAGAAAGTCCAGTCTCCCACGGACCCTTCTCACCACAAACACAACTTCACTGAGTCATACTGAGTTTGAGAAGATCAGCTCTTTGTATCTGACCTGCCAACCTCACTGGGCAACCGAAAAGACATATTTACTGCTGCTCATAATTCAGGCTCCCCTATAGCTTGGGTTGGGGTACATTTCAGGAAGAAATGCCTCCATCGTGTTCCTTTTTACAAGTGTAAAAAGCAGAACAAAACAAAACTAACAGAAGAGAACATCTACCTTGTCAGGATATTGTCACAAAACATAGCTGTTGGTTGTAAGCTGAACAGTGTCTTACTTTGTAACCTGGCTAGCCTCCAGCTTGTCATTGTCCAGGCTCAGCCCAAGACCTGGAAATACAGATGGACATCACCAAGCCAGGCTCACTGAACATCTACCTATCTAGTCAATATTTAAAGCCTTTCAAGAAAGATAAAACCGGGCCTGCTAGATGGCTCAGCATGTAAAAAGAGCTTGCCACCAAATCTGACAGCCTGAGTCTGAGCCTCAGAAGGAGTGACTTCTGAAAGTTGTCATCTGGCCTCATGTGCTTCTGTGGCATGAACACACACATGCCCAATAAATAAAACGCAGAAAGGATAATACTGAAGTGGTTTTGTAGGGTACTGAACCAGTCTGATAAAAACTGCTCATTATAAGAACAAAGAGTTCAAGAGAGATTAGTTAAGAAGGAAAGAGAAATAGATAATAGGAGTAATTTATTAAAAACAAAAAATACCATTCAGGAGGCTGGAGAGATGGCCCCAAAGTTAACAGTACTTCCTGCTCTTCCAGAAGACTCGGGTTTAATTCCCAGCACCCACAGGGTGGTTCACTACTGTTTGTAACTCCAGTTCCAGGGATTCTGACACCCTCTTCTTGATCTCCCCCAACAGTGCCTGACCCTATTAGTGTATAAACATCCATGCAGGTAAAACATCCTATACATGAGATAAAAGCAGCTCAGTGAGTTTGGGCAAATGGTTCAGTAAGTAAGTAAGATATCTCTAAGCATGAGGATGTGAGTTCAAATCCCCAGAGCACATTTAAAAAAAAAAAATCCCAGTGCTGTAGCATATATCGGTAGCCCTAGTGCTAGAAGGTGGGTTGGAGGCAGGAATCCCTGGAACTCACTGGCTAGCCACGCTAGCCCGACCAGTGAACTCTAGGTTTAGAGGTTCAACCAATCAGGTAGAGTGACAGAGGAAGACCTCCAGCATCAATCTCAGGCCTCCATAGGCATGTGCACACAAGTGAAGAAATACCTGAACACATATGTACATACACATGAACATGTACACGTGCATGCATTACACACACACACACACACACACACACACACGCATGCATGCACACACAGAATGAATGAGCCCATGATAGCAGAGAACTTTTTTTGTTTTGGTACAGAAGATCAAATCCAGAATCTTGTACATGCTAGGCACATGCTCTTTCCCTAAACCACACCTCAGCTACACAGAAAATGCTGCCGAGCTGGGTGGTGGCCCATGCCTATAATCCCAGTAATCGAGAGGCAGAGGCAGGCGGATCTCTGTGAGTTAGCGAGCAGCCTGGTCTACAGAGCAAGTTTCAGGACAGCCTCCAAAGTTAAACATAGAAACCATGTCTCAAAAGCAAAAACAAAAAAAGAAAAAAGAAAAAGAAAATGCTGCCAGTTTGAAAAGAAAACCCTTCTTTTTGGTAGCTTCTATTTTCAAAATCTAGATTTACATAAAGATTCATGATTTTTATTCCCTGGACTTTTTTATACCATCTTATCAATAGTTCATGATACTTTCTTACTAAAACTTCTCCTTAGGTTTCTAACACCAGGTTCATTTTATTATTTACCTTTATTTTCTATGTATGAGTATTTGCCTCCATGTATGTATGTGTGCTTTGTTTGTCCCTGAAGAGGGTGTCACATCCCTTGGAACTGGAGTCACAGACAGCTGTGAGCTGCCATGTGTGCTGGGAACTGGACCTGGAGCCTCTGAAAGAAGCCGCAAGTGCTCTACACTGCGGTGCCCTCTCTCCAGCCCCAACCGTGGTTGGTTGGTTTTGCTTTTGAGGCAAGATCTATGTAGTCCTGGTTGGCCTGTAACTAACTGTGTAGACCAGGCTGGTCTACCTCTCATGATGCAGTGAAAGAACCTGATTAAAGAGAGGCCATATTAAATGATGCTATTTATGGTACTCTAGAATAGCAACATAAACTTAGTTACCTAAAGTAGGAAAGTAGGCAAGAAGAAGCAGGGTTAAAACTGAGCCCAAAAGCCAGGCGGTGGTGGCACACACCTTTAATCCCAGCACTCAGGAAGGCAGAGGCAGGCGGATCTCTGTGGGTTCGAGGCCAGCCTGGTCTACAAGAGCTAGTTCCAGGACAGGATCCAAAGCAAAAGAAAAAAAGAAAAAAAAAAAAGGAACACACCTCTGGGATGCTGAATGATCTATTATCTTTGATTGTGGTAATGGTGGCTTCATTAATGTGTGTATGTACTTACCAAATTACATATTTTAAATATGAGTCATTTATTGTATTTCAGATATGCCTCAGTAAAACCTTTTTTTTTTTTTTTAAAGAAAAGTACCTTGCATAGGTAAGGCCCTGAGCTCAATTCCTAGAACTTCCCAAGAAGGAAAGAAGGAAGGAAATTATGTCAACTTTGTATAAAATAAAATTTATTTTAAAAAAAGCCCCAGCCCACTGTCATGAGAATGAATATTCATAATTTCCTTACTATAGGCAATTGTGATGCTTTATTTCTGGACTGTTGGGCCTTAAAAGATCTATATTTAACTCAAGTCCCTCAAACCCAACCCTGTCCCCACCAACAGGCTACTACTCACTAAGTATTCGACTTGTTTTTTTTTATGAATGATAAATTAATTGGATACATTTTTGATAAAACTATTAGAACAGTGCTAGACAACTTTCCACACTAACCTTGCAATAGTTTGAAATATCCTTAGTTCAGTCATCATCACACTTAAGAACGTTAGTGGGACAGGTTGTCCCAGGCCTGTAATCCCAGCTCTTGGGAGGCAGAGACAGGAGGATCGTTACAAATAGAGGCCAGCCTGGGCTACGAAGCCAGACTCTGTCACAGAGACAAAAACAGACAAGAAGTGGAAGAAATGTGTAGTTGGTTGTTTTATTCTTGGCCTTTTTGGGGGCACCCACCACCCTGCTCCCAAATAAATCACACACAGAGACTTATTATTACTTATAAATTCCTGGTCCTAGCGGGGCAGTGGTGGCGCACGCCTTTAATCCCAACACTCGGGAGGCAGAGGCAGACAGATCTTTGTGAGTTTGAGGCCAGCCTGGTCTACAAGAGCTAGTTCCAGGACAGGCTCCAAAGCTACAGAGAAACCCTGTCTCGAAAAACAAAAAACAAAAACAAAAAAAAAAAAAATCCTGGTCTTAGCTTGGTTGGTTTCTAGACAACTTTTCTTAAATTATCCCATCTATCTGGGCTTTTATCTTTCTCCATGTCTGTATACTTTACTTATTTCTCCGTGGCTTGCTGTGTAGTAGCTAAGAGGCTGACCCCTGAAGTCTTCTCCTTCTCTGATCATGGTCCTCTCAGATTTCGCCTCCTGTTTATACTCTCTGCCTGCCAGCCCTGCCTATCCTTGCTCCTGCCTTGCTATTGGCCATTCAACTCTTTAGACCATCAGGCGTTTTAGACAGGCAAAGAATCACAGCTGCACAGAATTAAGCAAAAGCAATATAAACAAAAGCAGAACATCTTTACATTGTTAAACAAATGTTCCAGAGCATAAACAAAAGTAGCACACCTTAAAATAATATCCTACAGAATGGATTAAAAAAATGTGGTACATTTAAACAATGGAGTACTACATAGCAGAAAAAAATAACAACAGCCTGAATTTTGCAGGAAAATGGATGGAACTAGAAAGCATTATTTTGAGTGAGGTAACCCAGACACAGAAAGACAATTATCACATGTACTCACTCATAGGTGGTTTTTAAACATAAGGCAAAGAAAACCATCTTACAAACCATAATCCCAGAGAATTTTGACAACAACACGGGCACTAAGAGAGACCTACAAAGATATAATCTACGTGGGAAGTAGAAAGTATAAAAAGACAAGATCTCCTGAATAAATTGGGAGCATGGGGACCTTGGGGGAGGGTTGAAGGAGGGAGGGGAGTGGCAGGGAGGGGAGCAAAGAAAAATGTAGAGCTCAATAAATATCATGGGGGAAAAATAAATCTTAAAAAAATAAAAATAAATAAAAAATAAAAAAACAAAAAAAAATTAAAACATCTTATTGTTTTTCAATGAAAATTTTCATGGCAAATTAAGGTAATCCACTCAAATGTCAGCCACTTGCAGAAAAATTCAAACAAAAATAATATCTATTCTCAAGAACTTAGCAAAGAAATATAAACAATTAAATAAAAACTGTATTCAAAAGGATCCCCTAAGAAATAACAGAAGAGAACAGATAAATTTTAAGAAAAAAAGTCTTGAAATAAACTAGCTGTGAGTTTTGTGGCCTTATTTCCTGAACTTTATGGGGACCCAAATGAATCACAAATGCCTAAGGATCCAAAGCTAACATCCACAAATGAAAGAAAATGAGTGACATTTGTATTCTAGGTGTGGGTTACCTCACTAAGTATGATTATTTCCAGATCTATCCATTTATCTCAAATTTCATTTTTCTGAACTGCTGAATGATAATCTGTCCTGTAAATACTGGCAATTTCATTATCCACTCATGAGTTAATGGACACCTACCACTTCCTGTGTCTGGTTTCTGCAAAAAGAGCAGCAATGACTACAGATGAACAGGTATATCTGCGGCAGCATATAGAGTGCATTGGGTATAACCCCGGAGTGATATGGCTAGATTACGTGACAGATCTATGCCCAGCCTTGTGAGGAATCTCCCCAATGACTTCCACAATGGCTGCGCCAGCTTATGGTCCCACCAGCATCAAGTAAGTGTTCCTTGTCCCCTAAATCCACACCAGCCTGGGTTGTTCTTCTTTAATCTCGATTACGGATATGAAACTTTAGGTTCCCACCCTGACTTCCCCACAATAATTTCACTGTACTCTGAAATTGTGAACTAAAATATACACATTCCCCTCAATAAAATACCTCAAGGTGTTTTATCACAGCAACAGAAAAGAGACCAGAACACCAAAATTTTGTGAAAGAATCAGGGATGGGTGAAGAAATATCGACTATCTACTTGGTGCAATGAACTCAAGGATATGTGTTCCAGCTAAAATGAAATAAAACCAAAATCTGAAAAGCAAAAAAAAAATAATAATAATATCCTACAACAAGTGGTGCTCAGCTTCTTACTGCCTGAGTGCAGAAAAAAAAGTCTGTAGGCCTCAATTTCCTTAGTTCTTAAAAAAAAAAACAAAAAAAACCAGAGAGATGTATCTTATTTGTGTGTATGTGTGTGTGTGCACGCACATGTGTGTTTACATGTGTGTGCTTGTGTAGAGGTCACTTTCAGGAGTCAGTTCTTTTTTTCCAACATGTGGGTCCTGGGAACTGAACTCAGGTTATCAGGGTTGGCAGCTGTTGACAGAGGTTTCTGTTCCACCTAGTCCTGCAGTCATCCGGTCCCAAAGAAGTACACAGAGGGCTACATTAATCATAAACTGGTCGGCCTATTAGTTCAGACTTCTTATTAACTCTTATAACTTATACTAGCCCATAATTCTTGTCTGTGTTGGCCATGTGGCTTGGTACCTTTTTCGGCAAGGCAGTCACATCTTGCTTCCTCTGTGTCTGGGTGATGGCTGCAGACTGAATCTTTCCTCTTCCCAGGATTCTCCTGTTCTTGCCCTGCCTCTACTTCCTGCCTAGCTATTGGCCAATTTAAAATACAGTGACAGGGTACAGACCATTGTCCCACAACAGGCAGCAGGCACCTTCACCCGCTGAGTCTTCTTACTAATCCCTCCTCAGTTGTTAAGAGG
This sequence comes from Ondatra zibethicus, assembly GCA_004026605.1. Lineage (NCBI taxonomy): Eukaryota > Metazoa > Chordata > Mammalia > Rodentia > Cricetidae > Ondatra > Ondatra zibethicus. Next base: position 4,368 of record PVIU01010746.1, on the reverse strand, counting down.
GGTAATAATATACCCATGCCATTTTTTTCTCCTTTTAAGAAACTCAAAATGACCCAATTCATACAAAGCACTTGGCCCCAGTGATCAAGAAATATTCTTTTTTATTTTAGGTTGCTATTACTATTCATAGGTCCAGTATGTTTTTGGTTAGTTCCTTGGTTTCTTTCTTTGTTTCTTTCTTCTTTCCTTTCTTCCTCCTTCCTTTCTTTTTTTCTTTGTTTCCTGTTTGTTTTTCAAGACAGAATTTCTCTGTATAGCCCTGGCTATCCTGGAACTCACTCTGTAGACCAGGCTGGCCTTGAACTCAAGGAGATCTCAGAGGCCTGCCTCTGCCTTCCAAATGTTGGGACTAAAGGCATGGGCCACCACTGCCTGGCATGTTCAATATGTTATAAAAGGAATCCTTAAAAAACTTAAATTTTCTAAAAACCTGTCAGCATACATAGCAAACACACAATGGATGTTAGAAGAGAAAAACTCCTATCCTCATATTCAGTTGCAAGTGACTTGATCCATGTCCAATACAAACATTTTAGTTTATGAACTCCGCAGACATGCCCCATCTTTCATTAGGAGAGAGAAATCATGACGGACAGTGACCTGAACCTTCCCCAGAGGAAGGAACCATGCCAAGTTGATATTAAAGTTCACCTGAAGGTTAGGCTTTCTAGAAGCATGCAACCGGAGGAACTAAATTTATTGGAACAATTGCACGGGGCGCCGTAGCTTATGGTCTCATCGGCATAGTTTATACCTTGCCCTCAGCCCTCCTCATGAAGGGAAAAATAAGAACCCTGCTGCTGACTTTCTCTCTGCCCTCCACTTTGACAGTCTCACATGTGGAACTCCTCTTTCCATACTTGTTTGCAGGTTTTCTCTAGTGAAAAACACCATGTTGTTCTGTCCTTAGAGAACTAATTAAACAGAGCGTGGATCTTCAGGGAGCTCTGCTATGAGAGAAGTCAGTAAATACGGTGTGAGCCAAGAGACTCCAGAGTCCCCACCTCGCTTGAGCTTAACCTGGGCTTTGGAACTAACCCTTTTCAGTTTCAATTTTTCTCAAGCCTTTCTGAGTTACTTAAAAATAATATGTTATTGTCTAATTTATATTAGGCCTAGTCACACCTCTGAATTTCCCTGAATTTTTAGGAAAAATTTATAAAATATATACAGTAGCCATCATCCTTAGTAAATTAGGTTATTAAACAACCCCCCCAAAATCCAAAATTTTACCTGCGCATAGTGTTTTCATCTGAGCATTTAAGCGTGATTTAATGCAGCTCGCTTAAGGGTGGCTTTCATAATGCAGCTCCATTAGTGTGAGATAAGACCAATCGCTGAGAAATGTCATTCTATCCCAGATTCTACACATAGCAGGTAGGTGACCACTGGTAACCAACTGACCCCTCAGTCTCCTCAAATATAAAAGCAAAAGCTTGACCAGGAATAACACCTAATAAACGTTAGTAGTCCTGTAATTTTTGTGCCATTGCAGGCATTAATAATCAATCACTGGCCTTTTATACAGAATAGGGAGGCTAGGAAGCAGAGTGTAGAATTGACAGCCGAGTGGCTCAGTGATTGCCTGGTGTGTGTGAGGTTCCGATCTTAACACGGGCCTGGTGGGGTTGCGGAGGCTTCACAAAAGGAGCATTGGATAGCTAGGGCCTTCTGAGTGCTCGATAAAGCATTGTAGGCAGCCATTGTGTGACAAATTTGAATTGACAATCTAAATGAAAGCGGAGGACACTTTTAATCCTAGCACTTGGGAGGAAGAGGCACGCAGATCTCGGAACTGGTAGACAGAGTGAGTTCAAGGACATCCAGGGCTACACCCTGAAACCTTGTCTCAACAAACAAAACAAAAACAGACAAAGGGCAAAGTCAGAATCCAAGGGAGAAAACAAATGACATCGGACAAATCCCTTGCTGACATAATTTCCCTTTGCAGGTTTGGGGACGCCGGGTTGTCATTGCAGGGCGTGGTCACAGGGACGCGTTGTTCTTTCCTCGCTCCATTCCGAATTCTGTTTGTCCAAAATGAAAGCCACTTAATCACTTTTCCCTTTGTTCTAAAATTATTTTCTGTAAAAAATCTAAACATAGAAAAACATAAAAATAAAGGCCAGCAAGATAGTTCATCCAAAAAAGGGGTTGTTGCCATCCCTGATGCCTCGGGTTATCTTGAAACCTATATGGTGGAAGGAGAGAACCAGCTCCCACGAGTTCTCCTCTGACCTCCACCTGTGCACCTTGGCATGTGCACGCATGCACACAAAATAAATAAATGTGAGTCTTAGGGAAGAAGGAAACTGTGGCAGTGGGGAGTATTTGGTTTCTACTCCATAATTAATCCCTGCAGCGCGTCAGGGCAGACAGAGGTTCACTTTTCCACCCAGCAGTGTTCTCCATGGGATGTCTGGTGCCTCATTCTGAAGATTCAGTTCTTGATCTCTGCTCATAAACCTCAACCTTTGTCGGGGAACTCCTAGTCTGCTGTGCACAACTTTGCAAATACAGCAATACGTTGAAGAAGGAAAGGGTCTTTAGGCCCTTAACATAACCACAAGTCAAGAAATAATCCATCCATAGTACTGGGCTCTGTGCAAGTAAACACAGATGAACACATTTGCAAAATCTGTAGTTAATCGAGTTTGAAAATAAAATTGGCCCAATGGCTTAGGAAGAAAGCAAGCATACTCTCCTCTCTGCAGCATCTGAGCCCCCTCCACCCAGTGCTTTTCTTCTTACAAAAGTAATTAGGAAACTATAGACAGGCAAAGAAGAGGAGGAGAGAAGAAGAAGAAGAAAAGGAGGAGGAGGAGGAGAGGAACAAGGGGAAGAAGAAATTGTGTCTCCATGATTCATCGGTGGACATCATTTGGAAGCTATTCATTCAATCTCTTTTCCGTCCGTGTACATTTTTGTGGAGGTCAACAGGCACAACTCTAAGAATTCTTTCAAGCTTCTGCCCTCCCTCATTCCTCATCCACGGCTCCTCCTGCAGGGCTCTGCTCTTTCTACTCGGAACAGGAAACTATACCGGTTCAAACTGGGTGTGTATAGACTTACAGTTCTTTGGACCGGTAGTTTGCACTGTGAGGTTGTCTTAAGTCCAAGAAACAAGGTTATGGGTGTGTTTGGAAGTTAACACCCCAATTATTTCGAACACTACCATGCTGGAGTTTATCGGCTGGGCAGGCGGCTCCTCAAATGTCCTTAGTAGCTATTCACAAGCGTCTTATATAACAGGCGTAAATGAGGTCAAGCAGGGGCAGGTCCTTGATTACATTGACATCAGCATCTACGACTAAGTCGCTGGTGTCTGTGCTCTGTAAGTGCGTTTTAATGAGGGTATCTCGCCAGTGTCTGGTCTATTGGACGGAAACTAATGCCTGGTGTGATGAGGTCATTTACTCTGTGGGTAGCAGCAGGTATATATTATGGGAAAAAACCCTGTCCTCGTTCTCGGCGAAGTCAATTCTCTTCTGAAGGTCTGAGACTTCGTTTAAAGCAACCACCGAGGATAGGCCGTACGGGTGCTCTCAGTGGCAGTTAGTAAATACGGCACCCAGGAGACAGGCTGCCTCTGACGGTCACCACGTGCTCTTCTGATCACCGACTATTAGGAAACAAACTACCTAATACTTGGTAGTTGGAAGTAATTTATGTACTCTGTTGCAGGTCTCTGGGTTGACTGGACCCAAACAGGCAGGCTTCTGTTCCGTGGCCACAGTCTGATTGTGCCCAGGGCTGGAATCCTGTAGGGACTTGAGATGATAGGCATGGAAGGAAGGCCCAAGGTCCTGGGCAGTTTCTTCCTAAAATGTATTCCATTTTATTTCACTAGCCCCGGAAAAGCTGGCCTTTCCTCTTGTTGGACACTAGAGCAAGAGAGCAGACCCCAACCCTCACAGGAGAAGCCATCCCTGCACTAGGGAGAAGTGGCCCCACCCTCACCACAAGCGAGGGTGAACTGAGCCTGAGGGCATGGACTGACCAGACCTGCAGCTGAGCCTTGGGTTGGCCCACCCTACCATCTACCCCATCTAGGACCTCTAGGGCCTGTTGGAGCTCACAAAGGGACTGGTCTGGTGGAGCAATGCCAGCAGGGTCTCCAAGACTCGAGGTGGCTGCTGCATATCCCAGAGGGGTTCCAGTGAGGACCAGTGAGGATGGTGGACCAGAAACCAGAGGCCTTGAAGCAGACCAGTGACTCCTGGCAATGAACATTCACTAGTAAAGCTGACAGGACAGAAGGGTCTACTGTGTGACACACCGAGGCGCCCAGTGCCACCAGCATGAATGAAGAGGTGGGAAAGGAGAAACAAAGAGGGATTTTGCTGCCATTGTTGTTGTTGTTTTTTT
>PVIU01010745.1:0-68442 GCA_004026605.1 Ondatra zibethicus | reverse complement strand
CGGGACAGGGTCCAGATGAATCAGTGGAAGCTGGTTGGGCGAGGTTCCCGGACCCAAAGGCAGGCCTACTGAGGGTTGCCCGCTCCTCTCTGCTCGGCTCCGTGGGACAAAGGAGGCCCCCTAGCAGGGGACTCGCCCTTCCCCCAAGGCCTCAGCCCGGGTGGGCCGAGCTCAGGTGCAGCCGGGACAGGGTCCAGATCAGCGGGTATCTTTGTATTAGGATGTAGACTCCTTTGAGCACAAGACCTAGAGTTGTACAACTGGGTATTAAGATAGATTGTTCATATCATCCCGATGACTCACGACATTGATTTCCATAGTGGCTGTAAAAGTTTGCCCTCTGACTAGTAAGGGATGAGTATTACCCTTGCTTCACAATCTTGCCAGCATAAACTCTCATTTGTTTTATTCATCTTGGCTACGTTGACTGGTGTGAAATGAAATATCAAAGTTGTTTTGATTTGTATTTCCCTGATGAATAACGATGTTGAAATTTTCTTTGTTTCTCATCTAATTGAGTTTTCTCTCTTAAGAACTCTGTTTAGTTCTGTGCCCCGTGTTTTAGTTGGGTTATTTTTTTGATGTAGAATTGCTTTAGTTCTTTATATATTATATACATTAACGGTCTATTATATGTGAAGTTGGTAAAAATCTTTTTCCGTTCTATAACCTGATATTTATTTTCTGAATGACATTGTCCTTTGCCTTACAGAAGCTTTTCAATTTCATGAGGTCCCATTTATGAAATGTTAGTCTTAGTGCCTGTGCTGTCAATGTTTATGATGGCTATTCTTGGTTGTCAATTTGGAAATACATCTGGAATTAACCAAAACCGATCGGTACATCTATGAGGAGTTTGTCTTAATTGAATCATTTCAACTATGAAGATCCACCTTTAAACATGATCTTTTCAGGTGGAAAGAATCACCTTAAGTTTGGGCCACAACTTCTGTTTGTTCTTTCACACTTGTTGGCAATTTCTTCATTCACTAGAATGAGAACCTAATTCTGTGGAATGCTGGCATTTACTAGACTAGCTGAAAAATCTAGGCACCTGGCCTGAACAACCACTGGACTCTTGTACTCTCCTTTGGTAGACTGCCATTTTTGGACTAACTGAACTGCTATAGCCTGTAGGTTTCTCTAATAAATCCCACCACAAGTGTGTGTGGTGTGTGTGATTGTGTGTATAGAGTTGAATAATAACAATTTAAAATCAGGGAGGGTGATACCTCCAGCAGTTGTTTTATTATTCAGGATTATTTTAGTTATCCTGACTTTTGTATTTTCTTATGAAGCTAAAATTGTCTCTATATTTTCTGTGATGAATTGTGATGGAAATTCATGGGGATTGCACTGAATCTGTAGTTTACTTTTGATAGGATGGACATTTTTACAGTATTAATGCTACTGCATTAATCCTGTAAGCTTGGGAATTTTTTCCATCTTCTGATCTCTTCTGCAATCATTTTATTTAATTTCTTGAATTTATCATAAAAGATTTTCACTTGTTTGGTTAGATTTATTCTGAGGTATATTATTTTTTGAGGTTACTGTTAAATTTATTCTTTCCCTGATATTTTTCTCAGTCCATTTTAATTTACACATAGGAAGGCTAAAGATTCTTTTGGTGTTAAGTTTGTATCCTGCTATTTTACTAAAAGTGTCTATGAATTGTAAAGTTTTTTTGGGAAGTTTTGGGGTTACTTATGTGTACAACCATATTACCTATAAGTAAAGGTACTTGGACTTCTTCCTGTCCTATTTCAATCTTCTTCAGCTACTTCAGTTCTCTTATTAATCCAGCTAAGACATCAAGTATTATATTTAATATGTATGTACAGAGTGAACATCTCTTTCTTGTTCCTGATTTTAGTGAAAATGTTTTAAGTTGCTCTTCTGTTGGGACTGCAAAGGTCCTTGTTTCCAAAGATCACCAGGGAAACTAGAATATTGTCTCTCCAAAGCAGGAAATGAACACCTGATTTAAACCCATAAGCCTGGGAGTGGATGCTGTTAATTACACGGTGACCTTTGTTATATGTAGAATCAGACTTCCCCCAAGTCCCCCAGAGTGTTTATCCCAAACTCTCCCTCATGAGAATGTTATCTTTAACTTCGTTTCTCAATTAATAGAACACCTCCTTAGTGGAGGTGGCACATGTACTTCATAACTGCTGACCTCTATGTTATCTCGGTCAGAGATCACACCAGATCCTAGGCCCTTAAGCTATAGGACCAATCTTTACAGTGGTCACATGTAGTTTGAGTTTAGTTTCAATTATATTGTGCCTCCTTGTGTTCTGAGGATTATATTACACTGGGAAACTTTGTTTCCAAATTGTTTTTTAACTGTGTTTAAATATGCTTAAAATAAACTGACTCTCTAGAAGTTTGAACCAGCACCAACTATATCCTGCTGAACCATGTTACCCTTCTTACTTTATCCAGATTGTATTTCTGCCAGCCAGGACACCTACAGGATCCCCTATACTCTCATTTAAGCTGAAGTTGGCTGTGTGCTTATTGTAAATTGTCTTCGTCATGTTGAGGTATTTTCATGTTGAGGTATTTTCATGTTGAGGTATTTTATTTTATTAGCTTTGTTTTTTTTTAACTGCATACATATAATGCACTCTTTCCTTCTACTCTCTTATCTCCTTCCAATCCCTAACAACCTCCCCTATCCTAGAGTCTATAAGTAGCCAATGTGAAACAGAGGAAACTAGGGGAGAATAGGGTACCTTGAGCCACTACTTCATCCATGTCTAACTCAGGACACTAGGGAAATCAGGAATATTATCTCCTCAAAGCAGGAAATGAACACTTGTTTGAAACCTAAAGCCGGGGGGTGGCAGACTCATCCTTGTGCAGACTCAGTTTATGCAACCAGAGATGGTTTGTAAATGCAAGTGTTGTATCTTGCCCAAAGGAAGGCACTTCACAGTCTTTTTGCCTATCTTCTGATTCTTATAGTCTTTCCTTCTTTATCATGTTTCTATGTCCCTTGAAAGTTTAGCATATCTTTTTTAATTAATTCATTTAAAAAATCTTTTCTAATTGTACATACCTATCCTGCTTCCCACTCCCTCCCTTATTCTCACTCCTTCTACCTTCTCCATACCTTACCCCTATCCACTTCTCAGTGAGGATAAGGCTTTCCATGGCCAGTCAACAAACTCTGACACATCATTTTGAAGCAAGACCAAAGCCCTCCCCCATGTATCTAGGCTGAGCAAGGTATCCTTCCAGAAAGAATGGGTTCCCAAAAGCCAGTTCAACCACTAGAGATAAATCCTGGTCTCACTGATAGTGGCCCCACAGACTGTCCAAGACATACAACTCTCACCCATATTCAGAGGGCCTAGTTTGGTCTGATGTAAGTTTCCCCCACTATCATTTCGGAGTCAGAGAGCTCCCAGAGAGCTTACCTGAGCAGGTAAGCTGCTTCTGTGGATATCCCCATCATAGTCTTTTTCCCTTTGCTCGTATTATTGCTCCTCCCTCTCTTCAACCGATCTCCAGAAAGTTCACCCAGAGCTTAGCAATGAGTCTGCATGTGCTTTCTTCCATCCATTTCTGGATGAAGGTTCTATTATGATAATTATCAATTATCAATTGGTAGTCATCAATCTGATTACAGGGAAAGACCCTTTCAGGCACCTTCTACACTCTTGCTTAAGGTCTTAGCTGAGTCATCCTTGTGGATTCCTGGAAATTTCCCTGGTACCAGATTTTATGCTAGTCCCATAATGGCTCCCACAATCAAAATATCTCTTTCCTTGCTCTCCCTCTCTGTCCTTTCTCCATCTTAACCATCCCATTTCCTCGTGTTCTCTTCATCCTTCTCCGTCTCCCCTTCTCTTCCCTTTTGCTATTCCTTCCCGATCTTCCCACCATGCTCCCATTTTTCTCAAGAGATTTGACTGTTTTGCCTTCCCCAGGATATTCATATATGTCTCTTTTAGGGTTCTTCTTGTTCTTAGGGTTGTGCGCTATAGGATAGTTATCATTTGCTTTATATCTATTATCTACTTAGGAGTAAGTACATACCATGTTTATCTTTCTGGGTCTGGGCCACCTCACTCAGGATGTTTTTGACTAGTTCCATCCATTTACATGTAAATTTCAAGTTGCCATTGTTTTTTACTGCTGAGTAGTACTCCATTGTGTAAATGTACCACATTTTCTTCATCCATTCTTCACTTGAGGGGCATCAAGGTTGTTTCCAGGTTCTAACTATTACTAATAATGCTGCTATAAACATGGTTGAGCAAATATTCTTGTGGTATGAGTTTGCATCCTTTGGATATATGCCCAAGAGTGGTATTGCTGGGTCTTGAAGAAGATTGATTGCCAATTTTCTGAGAAAATGCCATGCTGATTTCCAAAGTAACTGAAAAAGTTTTCACTTCCACCACCAATTGAGGATTGTTCACCTTACTCTGCATCCTCTCTAGCATAAGCTTTCCTTAGGATTTTTGATCTTAACCATTCTGGCAGGTGTAAGATGGTATCTTTAATTCATTTTGATTTGCATTTTCCTGATGGCTAGGAATGTTGAGCAATTCCTTAAGAGTCTCTCTGTCATTTGAGATTCTTCTGTTGAAAATTCTCTGTTTAGATCTTTACCCCATTTTTTTTAAATTGGATTATTTGGAATTTTGATGTCCAGTTTCTTGAGTTCTTCATATATTTTGGAGATTAGTCCTCTCTCTGTCAGATTGGTAAAGATCTTTGCCCATTCTGTAGGCTGCTGTTTTGTCTTACTTTGTTCTTGGCCTTATAGAAGCTTTTCAGCTTCAGGGGTTCTCATTTATTAATGGCTGCTCTCAGTATCTGTGCTACTAGTGTTATACTTAGGAAGTGGCCTCCTATGTCCATATGTTCAAGGCTACTTACAACTTTCTCATCTATAAGGTTCAGTGTGACTGGATTTATGTTGAGGTCTTTGATCCATTTGGACTTGATTATTTTGCATGTGAATAGATATGGATCATTTGCATATTTCTATATGTTGACATCCAGTAATGGCAGCACCATTTGTTCAAGATTCTTTCTTTATTCCATTGTATGATTTTTCTTCTTTGTCCAAAATCAAGTGTTCATAGGTATGTGGATTAATATCAGCATCTTCAATTCAATTTCATTGGTCCACTTGTCTATTTTTATGCCAATACCAAGCTGTTAGGATAATGCTAATCAAAGAAGTGAAAGACCTTTACAAAAAAAATTAAGATTTTAAGAAAGAAATTGAAGAAGACATCAGAAAATGGAAAGATCTCCCATGATCTTGGATAAGTAGAATTAACATAATAAAAATGCCAATCTTACCAAAAGAAATCTATAGATTCAAGGCAATTCCCATCAAAATCCTAACACAACCCTTCATAGATCTCAAAAGAACAATAATCAACTTCACATGGAAAATCAAAAACCTAGAAATACCCAAAACAATCCTGTAAAATAAAGTAACTTCCAGAGACATAGCCATCCCTGACTTAAAGCTCTAATATAGAGTTATGGTAATGAAAATGACTAAAATCCTTTTTAGGACTGAACAGTTAAAATCCACATATTATCAGGACCTTGATCAGCCTCTCACCTCTTTGACAATTGTTCACTAAAAAAGAGGGTCTTCCGCATTTAAAATTGAGAGTTAGAAGGGAGTTTGATGCTATGTCAGTTTAGTTAAACAACAGCATCATGTTTTCCCCTAGAACATACAAAGTCCCCAACAATGCAGGTGTGTCTGTGTGTTTGTGAGTTAGTTTGTGTGCATATGCCACATATGTATGTATGTATGTATGTATATTCATGCATGTATATCACATAAATATAAAGTAATCAAGATATATTTTATAATTTCAGTGTTTAAAACCCTTCCTATATACTGCACACAGAATAAAGCTACTAAAGTAACAAGTTTTGAGTCTATTCTTTTGTTACCAGCCTTTGTCTGTTTTGTTTTCTTCAGTTGCCCTTCCTAATTGTTTTAATACTTACCTTTTATTTTTATTTAAGCACACACTTGTACACGTGAGGGGGGGGGGCGCATTATGTGTGTGCAGGTACCCACAGCTCTAGGAAATGGCTTCAGTTTCCCTGTGAGTGGAGTTGAAGGTGGGGTCCTTTGCATGACTAACATGCCTTCTTAGTCACTGACTATCTCTTCTTTCCTTTGTGTAGGTATGAATAATTTTTAAATATTTTACTACTTTAATATTGGTGATTTGACTTTTGTATTTTCTCAGTTGCTCAGACTATAATATTTCCATTACTTGCACAGTTCAGCTGTTCTTTCTGTATCCTTCTACTAAAAGATACACACCCCTCATGTTTTCATTTCTATGTACATTACACTTATGAGATTTGTAATAGTGAAACTGAAATTATATATTTAGGTCAAAGTCCATCTATTAATGTTTCCAAGTTAAGAGGGAAATACTGAAATAACACTTCTGCATTCACCCAGATGTCTGCAATGACCTGTTTGTTTTACTTTTGCTTTCCGAATATCATTGTGACCACAAATAAGCTCATATAACTGCTTTCAATGCCTTCGTGTGGCTGCCTTTTCACAAAATCCAGGTTTTAATCAATGCTTTCTGCTGACAGGGCTGAACTATATGGCAGAATCCTGCACAATCAGCAGAAATGTGACTGAATTTTAATGTTTCTGTCCATGCTTCTGTTAAATGACCCCAGAGCTATGACGTTCTTTACTAGGATAGCAAACTTCATAACAGCAATAATTAATAAAAAAATTAAATTTAAATACACAAAACTCAAGATGGTAGATTGGAGTATCAGAAAAGAAATCTTTCTTTTCCTAAGAACTTGTTGCCAGAGAATTTTCTGGTCAAATTTTGCAAAGCTATAGATGTCTAATTCAAAGAATTACTCTGCTAAACTGAAGTATAATAATGTGTCAGACTTCCCTTCTTCAGTGGACTATAGCAACTCTTTATTGGCCAATCCAGAAGAAATCATATGAAGCTCTAGCCCTGCTATGCTCAAACTTATCCTAACTCAGGAATTTAATGTATACTGATTTAGCCTACTTTCTTAATCCTAGTCCATGAAAATTAGTATTTTGGTCTATGATTACTAAAATTAGTAAAATGGTCTATGAGGAATGATGGAACTCTTTTTGAAAGTATATGCAGACTGGATGGCATATGAAAAGGTTGGGGAGTTGGCAATAAAAGTTTCAATGAAGGAGGGAATTTTATCTAAGTCAATATTTAAAATGAGTAAAATAAGTGTATCTGCCTGTGAACAGGGGTTTACATGTTTCCAGTTCAGTATATCTCATTTTAGAGGATACTAAGGTCCTAAACTTATAGTCATTAGAAAATTACTATATGATTAAGAAATGAAAATATCTCAACCTTTTCATGGATTTTTTTTTTAGAGAGTTGACTTTGTAGTAAGAGGAGAAATCAAAAGCAATAAACTTAAAGCAGTGTGTAACTCAGTTGTGGTGCCGTTTACCTGCTCAAGTGTGCAAGTAAATGGCTTAGCCTCATCTGAAAGGTGCTGTTTAGTAAGATGATACTGTAATAACTTGTGCTCACTTGTGGCAGCTGAAAAATGAGAATGGCTTAAGAAAACGATTGATTTTAGAGACAAATTAGCAATAAATGAGTCATTCTGGGCTAAGAGATAGCTCGTGGGTTAATTGGGTTTGCTGCTCTCACTGGCTTTGGCTGTCAGAATCGACAGGTATCACAGATCCCTGTAACTCCAGCTCAAGGGGATCTGGATTTTTCTGTCACCCTCATATTAAAAAATAAAAGAATTCTTACACTAAACTAAGAAATCCATGGCCTTTTTTTTCCAGTTCTTAAGAATGAAACTAGATGATAGGGGTCTTTCTTCTTTTATGAGCTATGTGCTGGCTGGCCATGTTGATATTTCTCAAAACTAAGAAGCCATTGCTATTTAACTTGATTAGGCCTTTGATTAAAATTTCCAAATCAATGAGTCTAAATAAGACACCACAAGACATTTGGATTTGATGTTGCCATTGTTGGAACTAACATGTCAATTGTCATATAAAACAATTTGTGATAAAATATATTACTGGAAATTTATTCAAAGGAGAATGAATCACATTGACAATACTTAGAGTACATTCTTAAAACTTTGAACTGGAAAAGCGATGTCTAATTAATTCTATAGTTAGAATTCTACTGTGACATAGTTAAAGTAAAATAAAGTAAAAATTTAAAAAGTAGATTCTGCATTAATTGAGAAATATTTTTATAGTTCTAAATGTAAGAGCATGTCAGGTGTCAGCTGCAGGACAAAGAGCATCAGCCCCAAGAAACAAAGCAGAAATAAAACACAGTGAAAAGCGTTTGACTTGAATAACTTATCTATGTGAAAATTGATCTGCAGATAGAATTTGGAAAATAGTTATTTTACATAGAAGAACAAAATATTCTTAATAATTTCCTGTCAATTAAAATACCTAAATGGAGGTACAGTTCTTCACATGAACTGCAGGGATTGGGGTCACTCTTCCCCTCTATATAAAGTTATTACTCTCAAGTCAGGACTTCACGTAGATTCATTGATATATTTAAAATGATTTCTAATGCAGAACCTAAGTTTTATGAGACATACTAAATGTTGGCTTTCTTTCTTCCTCTCTTTCTTTCTTTTTGTTACTTTATGAGAAGTGTTGTATTTGAAGAGAATGAATAGATGAGAGATCTTGGTATATGTTCTATGGACGTCATTTATCATCTGTGTACTTCTATAACCACCAGACATGCTTTATCCTTCACCTCCACATTGAACAGATGTCTTTACAATTGCTCAAACAATTTGAGATGTTTGGAACCAAAGTTACTCACACACCAGGTGACATTTTATAAAAAAATTCTTCGAAATCAGTTGAATGCTATTCTTATTGATGGTTAATAAGTTCTCTGATGGCCATTCTAGAAGTAAATGCCACTGAGTCATACCAAGGGCAGATAATACACCTTTTTTTCCCTAGGAGATGGCAGTGAAAAGAATGTGAAACCCATACTGACATGACCCTGAACAGTCTATGATCCACTGGGTAGTGATGACCTTTCCCTATCTTGGCTATGATCAACGAACTGTAGCCATTGATTACACCTCAGTGGGGTCTCTCCTGCTGCTCTTCTGTTACTCACTAACCCTTACCAAGCTCTTTCATATATTCAACTTGAATCTGGAATAATTCTCCTATATCCTAGAAGCATTTATGTGATTTTCACAGTAGAATCATAATTGTATACAGATTAACTAATGTACCACATGGGAGAAGAAGACAGAAAGAAGGGAAAGTCAGCAGGAGATGAAAGAAATTGAGAGGTATGAACACCAATTCATACTGTCTAAAATATTGTATTGCAATTTCAAAGTGTCTATAAAAACTTCACCATTATATGGAAATGAATCTGGCAATTTCTTTTGTATATATTTCATTTTGAATGTCATTTCACATCCTGAATTTAACAGCAAAAACCTCACAGAGATAGAAAAAATACATTTTGTGTATACCAGTTTTTTCATTTATTTTTGATGCTATTCTCTCTCAGAGCATTGTGGAATAGGCCTGTCATCCCAACACTTGATAGATAGGAAAAGGAAGATTAAATCTTCAACATCAGAAGAGTTTCTTTATTTGGGAGACAGTAATCAATGCAGAGAAGTGTGATTACTAAAAAATGCTGATCATAAGAGACTGAGTCTTCAGCCCTGAAAAAGAACCTTTGTTACAATCTTCTCCCAAACAAGGCTCAGGGAACATCCTGCAGGAGGAGGCATAAAGCAGGTAAGATGAGGGATAGTGTTGTGAAATGCTGTCATCTGAACAAGATATTACTGTTACACTTACAAACCCAGAAAGGCCATGCTGACATACACAAGTCTTGAACAAAATCAAGCCAGCCAAAATTCTGGCACTGATTAGTTAGGTGATCTTTGTGCCACTCCTTTCTTTGGAGATAGCAGCAATTGATAGTTGCTAGGAGAAGGAAAAATCACTCTTCTCTAAGGATTTAACCCCAGTAAGATTCCCATTCTTTGGGGGATGACTCCACATCTATGCTCAAATGTATAGCACTAACTGGACTAACGTGTTATAAAACTTATTTAAATTCAAAAGATGGATTTGGAAGGTCATATGATATGTGGTAGCTAAGATCACATTTCATTTTCTCCATATGAAATTATCAAGAAGAAAGGAAAATATTTTTAAAAGGATTCAAGTTCATTCTTAGCTGCATAAAATTCCAGACCCCTCTGCAACACATGAAATATTATTTCAAACAAAAATAAATAAATAAATGTAAAATTTCTTTTCTCTTTATTTTAAAGCTATAAATAAGTCCAGACTGAAAGATAAAATCAACTGAAGATTCCAAAGAAATAAGTCTGAAAGTCAGTAGCGATAAAAATAGCAGAGCTCTGGAGCTGTGACTGAGAAACCACACATTTGATTCTGTGAAGGTACATTTTGCTAGCCGTAAATTATAGAAGACTTTACATAATATCATTAAATTAAAATCTTTGCATTTTACTCTTAATCCAAATACACTTTGATAGAGACAAAATAAACTATACCTGTAATCTTTAGGGTTAAGAAAGTTATGGATTCAAGTTGTCACCATTAAAATGAAGAGTGACCAAGTTGGAACAATATATTAGAAGAACAGACTCATCACAGGTAAGGTTGATGTTATCCTTTGTTTGTGCCTTTACATAATATCAAACTATAAATTAACATTTCTTTCTTATAATTTCTACTATTTTCATTATTAACTAAAAATATATGGTGATAAGGCTGGAAAGCTGGCCAAAGAGTAAAGAGCACACCCTGCTTCTGCAGATAAGCAGCAGCTTCTTAAGGGAGCTCATAACATCTCTAACTCCATCTCCAGATCTGATGTCCTCATCTGGCCTCCATGGGGCACTGTGTTCACATAAGCAATACCACCCCCTCCAACACACACACACACACACAGAGATTTGATAAACAAATTTTATAAGAATATAAAAATGGCTGTGATTACATACCTGCTTTATTCCTCTTTATTGAATTTGATATTAAAATGCAGCAGTGTAAATTTTAAATCACACTCTTATAAATTCAGTTTTGAGTCTAATGTTCAGATCAGAATACAACTACCTATTCAATGGGTTTCCTCAGGGCAAGGCACCTGTGGAAAAGGACTCTCACTTGGCAAAGATATAGTAGTCAATGGGACAGTGTAGGAATTTGCAAAATTCGTGCAGATTGCAGGCTCTTTTCTCTCTCGTTATATTGGTGATTTTTTTTGGCAGTTTTACTTTTGCTTTGCCAGTCACACACACACAACAGCTGTAATTTTCTCTGGAAATTCTGCTGTTTCTCAAATATATTCCCCCTAAGTTTCAGCAGGGGGCTGATGCTTCTCATATCTATTATCTGGAATTACTAACTCCAACTCCTAATCCTGGGAACTTTTCTGACTCAATAGGGGGACAGTTAGGTACACATGAGAAAACAACACTTAGAACATTAACCATGTCTCATAGTTTTGGAAGACAGAGTAAGGCATGCAGACAGAGAATAGGGAAAAGCCTCAGGAATACACATAGTGCCTACTGTTGAGAGTGTGCTCCCTGGAAAACAATCATAGAGAATCAAGGAGGAGATCTAGTAGATTCCAAAGGGAAACATGCAACAACATACAATATGGGATGGAGAGATCCATTTTTACTATGCACAGGAGCTTATATTGGTGGAAGAAGTATGGAATAGTGGGATGGGGAAAGAGTGCCTTATCAAAGTCTGTCTCTTACAGAAAGATTGAGACATGGGAATCTCTTGTAGAAAAGGGAACTTTATAAAAACATATATTGCAGATATGGAAAAAAATGTTTGGGTTTAATTATTGTTGTCCTTAAAGCATTGTACCCATGTTTATTTCTTTTTAACTTTGTAACCAAAAGTAGCTGCCAGATGACATAAGTGTTATAAGGGCAAGATGGCTTGACCCAATATTTAATCAAGCCTGCTAAAATGTCGAGAATAAAGTTATCTATTGGGTGGGAAGCATAAAGGGGAACAATGGGGACTTTCATAATGATTGTGGTATGTAAATATAATATATTTTTAAAAGTAACAAATAGGAGCCAATAAAAAAGTTATTCATGTAACCCTGGTAAAGAAAAACTCTGTTTAAGTAGAATAAAGATGGCCTGAACTATTTGGGGTCACTTCAATGCAGTTCACTTGGAGGTCAGTATTTTTCCCTGTTCCGACACCCCTTCCCCACCTCAGGACCTGATCCCAAGCTGAGGCTGGATCCCGGCATGGAATTATATGTGAAAATTTCAGTGTTGGACATTTTATTTACAAGAGATTATTTAAATGATATAGAATCTGGCCATTATATCAGTCAAATGAAACACTTTTTTCTGTAAAGTTTTCAAAGTTATTTGGAATGAGACTATATCATAATTTTGGTACATGTTCAGAATGATGTGTTCAGGCTTATTGTTATTCAATATATGCTTCTCCATATCCATTTTGACAATCACTGTCCAAAGCCACAAGGTTGACAACTCATTCCTCTTAACCTGTATCTTTAGGCTACAAAAAGCAAATTATTTGAGTTAATGTGGTCATAGCTGTAAGGGAAGTAAATCACAAAGACGGACAATAATAGCTTCTTTGACCTTGAGTAGAGGATCAGTTTCACTTCACAATATCATGAAAAACTCACTGTTATAAAATTCGATCCTTTTTTCAGTTTGATGTAAATAAAATAGTAATGATAATGGCCCTTTTCTTCCTAGGTTTAATCCAAACCTCTGCAGTGAAATGTTTGAGTCTGATAATGTTTTACTTTAGCAAGGAACAAAATAAATCAAGGATGTTCATTAAAAACACAAAGAATAAAGAGCTAATGCATTATTTAAACGTAAAAAGAGGTCTTCTCTATTTGAAGGTTATGCCAGAAGTGTGGATATGATGAATGGCCACCTGGAAACTTTTTTTCATTTGCATTCTTTTCAGATGGGTTATTTTTCATTACAGAAATTCCCAGGGGGGGTTATTGTAGTCTCAAATGAATTTCTTAAAACACCACAAGGGTAATATCTAATTTGCAATGATTTTAGGAAAAGACTTTGCACCTGTACAAAATGGAAATAAAGTTTAATTTTATAGCCTGCACAATATTGCTTTTGTCTTAGTATATTCAATCTTAGAATGCATACTGTTTGGTAGAGTAACACTTAGGACTATGAAGAAACATTTATCACATAAATTAAAAAAAATTTATCATACCATACTATACCCACACAGGATTTGTAATGAACATTTACAGGAATTTTATTAGAATGTCCCATTATATGTGTGTGTTTATAGCTAATTTTTTTATTATATAGTTGTATTAAAAGCTATCGTTGCTATTTTCTCTATAGACATTAATACTTCATTCTGTTTCAGGACATTATCATTGTTTTGTTAAGTTATTTAATGAGAACTAACTACTCTAAAAGTTAAGTATTTCAATTTCCTCCCAAATCAATGAATATTATTTAAATGTATTTTATTTTGACCATTAACTGCTTACCTATATTGATTTCATGCTATTGTTTTAATCATTTTTCATAAATCTAAGTATTCTTCAATCTACTATAGCTCAAGTATCAAACATGCACAAGACTATCATAGACCCTTTAACTAAGGACTTAGCACTTAACGCTCTATACAATAAGAAACAAAGAATTTTCATTTTCATAGTATATGTTGCATAAGTGATGAATGAGAGATAATCTCCTCTCTCTCTCTTTCTCACTCTCTCTCTGTGTATGTGTGTGTGTATATGTTGCTTTGTGATACCTTGTGGGATAGGTATTGAATATGTTGAGCAACTCTTTGCTACTAAGCTTCAAACAAACTAGCACAAATAATATGTTTTTTCCCTCTGGTTCCTAAATTATAGTAGATTTAAAACTGTCTAGTGGACAAGAGGCCATTATAGGTGGGAGGGGGATGAGGAAAGGGAAGGGATCATATTGGGGGGAAATTCAGACCAGACAAGAGACTTAACTATCTTTTAAATGACACAAGATTCTTTACAAACCTCATGTTGCTTGTGGGTGCACGCTCCCACATGATTGCATATGCAGAATCCTCGGGAGGGGCTTTATTGGGTTTCTTCCTCTCTGCTCTTCGCCTTATTTTTTGAGACAAAGTCTTCAGCTGAAAAGAAGTTTACTGTTTCTGCTAGTCTGGCTTCTGAGGAGTTCTTGGGTCCTCCAGTCGACGCAGCTACTGCACTGGAATGACAGGCACTGCAAGTGCCTATTCCTTGCTTTATGGGAGTTCTTGGTTTCAAACACACATCTTCCAGTGTGCACAGCAAGTGTGCTTACCAATGTGCCATCTCCCGAAGCACAGCATCATTTTTGGTGCTGTTTTATGATATCATTTTCTTTCAAATATTTTATAAATTGCACACTTCTAGAAAGTGTGTGCTTTAGTAAATCATCTTTTAAGATATTTAAAATAATTTATATTTATATTTTCATATATTTATTTATCTTCATAAGCATTTCTATTTATTTATTTCATTAACCATTTTATTTCTTTACTGATGATTCAATCAGAGACAGGAGCATCTAGGCAAGAACTCTCCCACAGAGCTAACGCTCAACTCAAGGTTTCATTCTCATATCTTACCTTCTTACAAGGCATACATATGGGCTGAATTCTTTTGCTCATTTGTATTTCGAATAGGCTAAAATGATATTTTAGTTTGCCTTGAAAGTCCCTTGTTAAAAATTGTCTCTGACATACATGGATCTCCCTGGGAAGGGGAAACAGACAAGATCTGAGAAACTTGGAAGCATGAGCAGGGGAAAAGAAAGGGCAAAAGGGGAGGGGGAAGGGGAAAAGGAGAGGAGGAGAAAAAAATGAGAGAACAGCATGGTCGAGACAGGGGAAAGACAGAGAAGGAGAACAAGAAAAGAATATCGTGATTCAGGGAGCCATCATGGAGTAAGCAAGAAACCTGGTACTAGGGAAATTCCCAGGAATCCACAAGGATGACCCCAGCTAATATCCTAAGCAATAGTGGTGAGGGTGACTGAAATGGTCTTCTTCTGTAATCAGATTGATGACTACCTTAATTGTCATTATAGAAACTTCATCCAGCAACTGATGCAGAGATCCACATGCAAGCACTGGGCTGAGCTCCTTGAGTTTAGTTGAAGAGAGGGAAGAGTGATAATATGAGTAAAAAGGTCAAGACCATGATAGGAATACTCACTGAAAGAGCTGACCTGAGTTCATTGACTCCAGACTGACAGCTGAGGAACCTGTGACAGTTGTGTGGCTTGGGAAGTCTGTGGGGCTACTAGCAATGGAACCAGTATTTATTCCTAGTGCTTGAACTGACTCATATCCCATCTTCTATGAAGGGATATCTTGGTCAGCCTAGAAATGGGGAGAGGCCCTTAAAGTGATGTGCAAGACTTTGGTGACTCCTCATGGGAATCCTTACCCTCTCTGAGGAATGGATAGGAGTTGGGGTGGGGGAAAGGTGAGGGGAACAGGAGGAAGCAAGGAAGTGGGAGCTGGGATAGGTATGTAAAATGAAAAAAGATTTTTTTAAAAAATAAAATTAAATAAAAATATTATCTCTGGTATTTTATTTTTGATCATTGTTATAAAGAAGTGTCTAGCTGTCTACAAACTTGCTTTTTATTTAGAAACATTGGTATTTATTATATGAAGACCTTATATAAAATTCAACACTTTTTCTTTGGCAAATTAATTTTTTTCTAATTTTTATTCATTGTTAGTGAATTTATTATGATTTGTGTATCTTCTATTTGTAATATTTATATATTTACCATTTTTATCATCCTGTGTGTTTTCTGTTGCTGTTGGTTTTGTTTGTTTTGTGCCCTATTGCAAATATCCAAATTCCTTGTGTTATTTAGGCTCCTGAAGCTATAATTTCACACCACTTACCTGTATCCTTTCTCCTTTTCAGTCAATTTTCTCTCTTTTATTTTGAACTTTCACCTGGCACAAAATCAGGTTCACTCAACTTTGTTTTTTTTTCAATATCTCAAGTCTATTAATATATTAATATTATATAATTATTAAATAATGTATTTTTATCTCACACAACCAAAATTCCATCACTTTAATGTCCATTTTTAGTCTTATCTTGTCTGCTGTATCTCTATGGCATACATGTTTACTCATTTTATCTTCTAGTTTAATGTAGCATGTAGTTCCAGTCATCATTATATATTCAATTACTAATTCTGTCATCTATAATTATGTGTTAGAGGAAGCTATTTATTGGTCCCATCCACCCAGAACCAAAATAATCACACAGAAACTATATTATTAAAAACACTGCTTGGCCCATCAGCTCTAGCTTCTTATTGGCTAACACATATTAATTTCACCCATTTCTATTAATCTGCATATTGCCAAATGGCAGTGGTTTCCCAGCAAAGTTCTGGTGTCTTTCTCCGGCAGGGCTACATGACTTTACTCTTACTCTGCCTTTCTGCCTCCCAGCATTCAGTCCACTTGTCCCTGCCTAGCTCTGGTCTCCCCTGTCCTGCCCTGTTATAGGCTCAAAGCAGTTCTTTATTCATTAATGATAATCACAGCATACAAAGGGAAATCCCACATCAATCATGCATCTGTTCTGTAGGACTGCTTAATTTTATGATCTGTATTATTCTTATTTTGATATTTTTTTGTAAATTTTCCTGGATGAAAGACTTTGAAGTGCAATTTGTTTTGAGTACCAGAATATTTTTCATTTGTACAAATATTCTTAATTATTGAAAAACACTTAATGTATGGTGTGGGAAGTCCATCTCTGTGTTGCTTTTGTTAATGAATAAAGAAACTGCCTTGGCCTGATGATAGGGCAGAACTTAGGAAGTCAGGGAGATGGAAGTAAATGCTGGGATAAAGAAGGGTGGGGTCAGATAAATGCCATGGATCCTCTGCCTGAGACAGACACGGGTTAGAATCTTTGCTGGTAAGCCACTGCCACGTGGCAATATACAAATAAATAGAAATGGGTTAAATTAATATAAGAGTTAGCCAATACCAAACTAGAGCTAATGGGCCAAACAGTGTTTTAATTAATATAGTTTCTATGTGGTTATTTCAGTTCTGGATAATCGGGACAAACAAGTGGCCCCGGGCTCTCTTCCTACAAATTGTCACCCATGTGGCCAAGCTATATCCATGTAAAACCTGAGAGGTCTTGAAAAGGAATTCTAGACTAAAAAAAAAAACAGAATTTAACACAGCTTCTTGCTGCTTGTTGGTGGCGTGCTACAGCTCCTTTAAGAGAGGTTTGTGTGACTCAGCAGCAGCAGCAGAAAAAATACATGGCTTCCTGAGCCATGCCACCAGCACAGACTCGGACTACGGAGCATTTCAATGACATTTGTGGGCCCACGTGTTTGTGTGCCCACTTGGGGTTAGGAGGAAAGTGGCTGAGACCATGCCCGCAGCTTGGCGCTCCCCACCTGGCGAGGTGGCAGGATCAGGTCTACTAGGCGTGCACAGGCAGGAGAGCATGGCAGATTCCCGCCATATACAGAGATGTTTCCATGCTGCACAGTGCTCTGTGTGGCAGATTTGGCTGTTACGCAGATAAAAAGGGTTTATGTGTTGTATGCTCATTCTCGGGTTGGACTGCTGAGTGCGGCTGCTGCATTGTAGCCCCAGAGCTGGCAGTGGTGGTGCTTTCACCATTTTAAAAGTGGAGAGAGGCAAAGCCAGCATCCAGAGCAGCTGCAACCAAGCTGCTTGGCATTTTTAAAGCTCTTCAGGACAGTAAAGAATTACAGATAATGCAATAAGGACAGATTCAGACATAAAAGAACTCTAAATGAGTCATAGTGTTGGATAAATGTATGTAGGCTTGGAAGAGAGAAGAAAAAGAGTTAGAGAGTCATAAAATGAAGTTAATGCTTAAAAAAAGGGGTAAGGTCTTTAAAGAGACAGAGTACAGATAGT
This sequence comes from Ondatra zibethicus, assembly GCA_004026605.1. Taxonomy (NCBI): domain Eukaryota; kingdom Metazoa; phylum Chordata; class Mammalia; order Rodentia; family Cricetidae; genus Ondatra; species Ondatra zibethicus. The sequence goes on along the minus strand of PVIU01010745.1, from coordinate 50,390 downwards.
GATAGATTAAAAGTAGTAAAGAAAAATAAGCCACGTAATAATGGAAAATTCACAGAGAGTCTGGATTATGAATATTATTGTGTTTTCTTTGAGATTTTGACTGTGAAGGAGCTAAATACAGAGAGCTATTCATTGTATGGACTGTGAAGCTAAGCCAGCATGTATATTATAAAGGTATCTTGACTTCAGAATTTGGGTCTAAGGATAAGTTGCTTTGGAAAGGAGGTTCTTTTGTTTCCACAGAGGATGAGAACCTGTGGATTGCTTCTAGACTGGTGCGGTTTTATACACTATGCCCCCCCTGAAAGGTTGCCTTGAACACCCTCAAAAAATTGCTTTGCCCAACTGCTGACTGAGATGAACCTAGCACACAGGATACACCAATAAAGACCTGATTAATAGTGCTCCCAATCAGCAAGAAGCATTATGGAGAAAACTATGCCCATATTCCCAAATATTGTCTATAGTTGTTTGTTTACATTTAAAGGGGGATATGATATAGATATGAATAATTTTGCAGTGGTATAGATCTTGGTTTATTGATACAAATTTAAGGTTAATTTTGTTATATGTATATGTATATTTCTGCTCTTGATTAAGGAGTTGTGATTGTGCAGTTCATTTAAAAAATGTAACATATAATTAAGAAATATAGGCTAATAGATAATCATCTATAATAGTTAAGCTTGTAGTCATGTTAATTAGGTTTTCTAGATGTACAGAGATATATTTCAGTTAGGTATTATTCAAATCTTTCAGAGGCCTTCAGAATACGGCATTTAAAATGTTTAAGAACTTAATACTTTTCATGACAGTGAGACATATTTGCTCCTGAAAGCACGAAGCTACTTCAAGATGATGATGGGCATTGAAGAGACTTCTTATGGAGTTGGTTAGCCATTTGGGCAAGAAACTGCTCTTGCCTGGACTGCTTCATAGTATTTTGTAATATAATGGACATGCAGAACCAACAGAGAAATGACTGCCAAACTTGCCTAATGGTGAGATTACCTTTGGGGATCCTGCTTCATGAAAGAGTCTGTGAGACATACTGCAGGATATAGAAGAAAATGTCTGGCAAACTGCCAATATAGGTGAAACGGTCTTTGAAATTTCCTGCTTCATGATAAAGTCTTCTGCACACTGTGGGCCTGTAGGCTGAAGATGGATGCCCCAACGGAATAGAAGAACTTTGGGTGACTGTACAGGCAGAGAGATGTCTCTGTCAATTCTAGAGTTTTGGAAGTTGCTTACAAGGCACTTTCTGTTTACTTAGGTAATATTATATCCTTCTGGAGTCTTTGTTGGAGTTGAAGAATTTATAGTTATAGTTTTTCTTAGTTATGATAAAAGATAAAGTAGATATAAATATTGTAACTGTAATTCTTGCTAGATACCTGTTGTATGTAATTTTACTATGTCAAAGCCTTCCTTTTTGTTTAAATAGAAAAGGGGAAATGGTGTGGGATGTCCATCTGTCTGTGTGCTGCTTTTCTTGGTTAATGAATAAAGAAACTACCTTGGCCTGTTGATAGGGCAGAACTTAGGTAGGCAGGGAGATGGAACTGAATGCTGGGAGAAAGAAGGGGTGGAGTCAGAGAGATGCTATGGACCCTCTGCCTGAGACAGACACTGGTTAGAATCTTTGCTGGTAAGCCATGACCACGTGATGATATACAAATTAATAGAAATGGGTTAAATTAACATAAAACTTAGCCAATAAGAAGCTAGAGCTAATGGTCCAAGCAGTGTTCTAATTAATATAGTTTCTGTGTGGTTTTTCAGTTTCAGGTGGTCGGGACAAACAAGCAGCCCCTGGCCCTCCTCCTACAAAGGTATAGTGCATCAGTTTTATCTTGAGTCTTCCTTAAAGGTTTCTTTTTGTAAAACCATAGATTTATATATTTTTTTTCTATGCCTGTGAATGTTTCATTTGAATTTAGTTGTGTGTATGATGTGCATTACTGGTGCCTGTAGATCCCAGAATTGGGCATCAGATCCACTGGAATTGGACAAAAGCGGTTGTTAGTGAGTGGCATGGTGTGGATTCTGGGAACTGAAGTGGATCTTGTGGAAGAGCAAAGCATGCCCTGCCCTTAGCCTCTAAGCTACTTGTCTATCCCTCCAAAATTTCTCAAGTAGGATTAGGATGTCACTGTTTAACACTGCTTTTTTTCCTACCAGTAAGGTAAAATCCCTCTGTTCAAAATACCTGCTATTCAGGTACCAGGAAACCTGGCTTATGGGAACAGACATTTTTCACAATAGCTGAGCTGAGAAATGGCTTCCTCAAATCCTTAGATAATTCTTTGCCCAAAGCCAGCTAGTTTCCCTCAAAACTATTTGCTTCTCAGTGTTCCCCTGAATACTAATGCTAAATTCTCTGAAGAGGCCCTGAGTGCTTACTCTGAAAAGTTTTGATGTTTCACACTGTATTAAAATATTTACACCCAACTGTATGGTTGGTCTCTCACATACCCAGGAATGCGCTTTTGTTCTAAAAGAAGACAAGAATGTGTGATTGTTGGAGTGCTGACAGAGAGAAAGAAGAGGGAGAAGGAGCTGGTTAATTGATTAGTTTTCTTTTTGAAAGATCTTCTCATGGATATTTCTTTTCCCCAGCATGACAATTTCAAAAGAGTTACATTGTATATTCTCTTAGCAGGGGATCAACTTCCCACTTCAGTTGTTTTGATTATAAATACATTTTATCAACCTCCAGATCAAAATGATAGTCTCCAATCTAGTCATGCAGTTTATGTTGGAAATACCTATGTTAAATTAGTGTTGAGCTCATATGTTTTCACTTGTATTTCCAGTTAGCTTGCTTGTTCTCACTTTATAACTTGTGTTTCACTTGTGTGTGTGTGTTCGTGAAATAGTACCTCACTGTGTAATTCAATGTGTCCTTGAACTAATTATTCTCTCGCCTGTTTCCTCTGTACTGAGATTACAGATATAAACCATGATACTTTCCTCCTCCCCATTCTGTTTTTTTTTTTTTTATTGATTTTACCCATCTCACTTGTTTAAAGTTTCAGGTAAGAGTAGAACTGTTTATACATGGAAACGCTGAGTAAATTTCTATATTGGAAACCTTATTCCAATGTGAATATTAGTACATGTCTTTGATGGATGTCATTTGCAGCATTTATAGTTAAAAAAAAGTGGAAGCATCTTCTCAACCAGAATATTACTTCTGGGTTTCCATTTACTCTTGAGACACCATGTGAAGAAATGATTGGCATCTGCGTCTCAAAGGAGTCAGTATGCCTACATGATAGACTTACAGCAAATGTCAGACTTTTGCTATTTATCTTCTACACAGTTCATGTTTTCTTATAGGACAATAAAGTAACAAATGTTTGAGCTCATTACTGTTTAAATCAATGCAACTCTTTTAAATGGTAACTTGGAATATCTGAAAATATCAGCAAAATTACATATTGACCTATTTTTAAAGTTCTCATTTAGATCGACACCACTCTCAGAGGTTTCAGAGGATCTGCCCTATATATTTTCAGGTCAGAATAGTTGTTGAAGTAAGGGTTCTCCTGATGGATGAGCTAATTTTGCATTTCACTAAAGCACAGTTATAAATAGGTACTAATGATTTTCTGGAAGTCTTGATAGTTTTAGCACACTATACATATTAATTATCTAATCATTCTAAGCTCTTTGATTTTTCTCAGGAGGAAGTTGCTACAGGAAGTCAAAGAGTTTATAGCATGAGCATGAAAGTATGTTGAATAGATGTGCAAACCATGGACCATGTGGGACAGGAAATCTGTCAAAATACTCTAACATAACTATGTTAGCCCCTCTTTTTTTTAACCAGTTCCTTTGGATGTTTAGTTCAAACAATATGTAATATATATATTGCTACCATTCTAACCCATGTGAAGCATGTAATAAATCCTTGAGAGAGAATATTCCAGCCTATTAAGAGTTAATATTAATAGGCAGCCCAAATAAACCAGGACAAAAATCTCCTTCAAACCTTAATGCCTTCCAAAAAATAGCCACTTTAATCACTTTTCATTAATATGAATTATGAGCTGCGTTTGTTGCCTCCTTTTTCAGGCTCTTGAACTGTGCTGCCATCACATTCTCTGCCTAATGTTCAGTTCTACCGACCTAAATTTGTGTTCTCTCTCTTTTTAAAGTTATTATAAAATATGGATTCCTTTATAGTCTGATGGAAGAATTTCAGAACTTTAATATATAGGGTTTTAATCTAAGTAGTTAAATAACTATAACAGATGCAATATAACATCCTCAAAGGTAGTGCATTAAAACCACATTGCTTATGTTTTAGATATTGAGAGATTAATTCAGGGGTTGTCGGAGGCTCTGAGAATTAACAAAAATGCTTTGGAGGATGAAGGATGAAGATTACCAATTCAAGAACAACCAAGGGAATTATCATCTATTTAAAAAGAAGTGATTGAGGACTAGTAATGTAACTCAGTAGTAGAGTTTTTCCAACATGTTTAAGACCCTGAGTGCAATCCCTAGTAAAAAACAAAACAAGCAAACAAACAAAAAACAAGAGCAGAATGTAGGAATTAAAAGAAGGGTTTATTCTTTCTCTACCTATAGCAAGTAGTTACTTAATATATAAATTAAAGAAAACTAATTTACTATAAATAGTCTCCAGATGCTTGTAGACAAGGAGATTAAGTTCCCAGGAACTATACTTTGAAAGAACATTTCTTTCATCCTAGAGAAGTATTACTAGTGAAACAGAGGAATCCTGTCAGTTAGTAGGTATAATGGTTCTCCATGACAGGAGGCAACGTGGGTAGCAGGTATTTCAGAGGGACTATCTCCTGGGAACAAATCCACAAAGGCAAAGATGAGCAATATGTTAGTTGGGAGAAGTTTGGAAAGGTAGATTTTAAAAATCAGAAGCATTTGTTGGGAAGTCACTCTCCAGCATTGACAGGGTTTGGGAGTGCTTCTCTTCATGCTCTGTTGATGCAGGTTTGCTTCAGATAATGAGGAACAAGAAGTTATAGCTTCTGAAACTGTGGTTCATATGACAAGAAGACAGTCACATGACGTGATGGTTGTGAAACTTTGGCAGTGGTGGAAGGGTTCTGGTATGCATTGACCATGAATTAATCAAAAAAAAAAAAAAGACGTAATGAATCTGAGGTTATTCTAGCAGAGCTCACCCAGGCTGCAACCCAACTTCACTGCAGCCTTGGTTGTCAGCACAAAACATGCACAATTCACTCTACATGTCATCACACAACAGAGGATTAGTGAACAGGAGTGCTGCCTGAAATAGTTCAGGCTACAGACTATAAGATAGTATACTATGCAAGATTTTCACAACACACACACACACACACACACTTCTCTACTCTTACAGAAATATAACAATTTAATTATGGAAAATATATTTCTAATTGTCCTTTCCTTTTCATTTAATATACCATTATAGATACCAACTATTCCAGTTTGATCATGATATAATGTTTGATTTGAAAAATTGCTGTGCAAATTACTGATGAGTTCAAAAAGAAAATGTTAAGTAAATTCTAATTACAAATTAGGATGAGATTACCAACAGTTTATGCAGCAGCCTTCAAGATCTCTCTGCCATTTTTTAAAGCTATACATTTATGCACAGCAATATTCTTTTGGAAATTATAAAATAAAGATAACCAGAGAAACTCTGAAGCATTCCAAAATACTGTAAGTCTTGAATCATCAGATATTTAGCCACAATTTAAATATTTATATAAAAATAAGGAGGTACATCATCTCATTAGTAGGTGAATTTGCTTTCATATTTAATAAGCAATAAATTCCAAAAGTGAATAGTTCTAAGATAAATGTCTTATGAATCATTATTATTAAATTATTGATCTATATAGCTATCATCTAGTCAAGGACACATAAAAATTTCTTGGGTAAAATAGATCACAAGTGAAAAATCATTAATGAATTTTGAGTTAAATCATGATATTTCTATGTGTATAGGGATTCCTTAGGCATACCACTTCTACAAATGATATAATAGGAAAATGCAAGTTCATATTACTTTACATAAATGTTTAAGAACTGTAATTGATTAAATATTTCACTCAATTGGTTATAAAAGAATTTATATATGAAATAAAATGAATTTCTTTATTCTTAAGTAGTTATATCTCACTTCTAAAGACAATATTTCATGTGCCACTTATTCATAGAGTCTGGGAAGAATTTCTAATAGATTCCACATTAATTTTCCAAATGTCTGAAAAACAACAAATTAACAGTAGATATTAAACTTTCAAAATGTATAATGGATTTGACCTTCATAACTAGTGAATTGCTTAGAGCAATAGCTGATATATTCAAAGTATTATTTGTAACAAATGAATTAGCTTATAGCTTTTATAACCCTCTGAATATACAGTGGGGGAAAAAAGGATTTCAACAATAAACCCTTCACAGTTTCATTGCAGCAATGCTTGAAAATGTTATCTATTATTAAAATTAAGAGCCTAGTTCAGACTGGGGTGGATACTTCTAAAGACCTACAGAGGATAAAATGTTTTAAGTCACAGTCTCCAAGATATGGAACAACCTGGATATTCTGGAATAGATTAATAGGCAAAGAAAATGTGTTCTATGTGCATCATGGAACTTTATTCTATAGCAAATAAAATGAAAGTATGTCTATTGCAGAAAAGGGATGGCATTTGGTGAGCAAATCTTAAGTGAAATAAGAATCAGCAAACTTATTGTATGCTTTCTTTCATATATAGAATCTACAGGGAGCATAATGAGGAGAGATAATAATACATTTATATATTTGCTCTCACATATGTTGCAAAGGAAGGAGCCACTTGTTTGTCCCAGCCGCCTGGCTTGCTTAGCTCCGAAATAACCATACAGAAACTGTATTTATTAAATCACTGCTTGGCCATTAACTCTAACTTCTTGTTGGCTAACTCTTACATATTAGCTTAACCCATCTCCATTAATCTGTGTATTGCCACATGGCAATGGCTTACCAGGGATTCTAACTAGTGTCTGTCTCAGGAGAAGGATCCATGGCTTCTCTCTTGACTCTGCCCTTCTTTCTCCCAGCATTCATGTCTGTTTTCTCTGCCTACCTAAGTTCTGTTCTATCAGCTAGCCCAAGGCATTTTCTTTATTCATTAACCAATGAAAGCAACACACAAACAGAAGGAACTCCTATACCACACATATGATAATGAAAAGTAAAGGCTGGGTTGTTTGAAGGATGAAGGGCTGAAGGACCCACCATGGGAAGGGGGAACAAAGAGGGTAATGGGTAATATGTTTCAAATAAATATATATGAAATATCACAATGAAACCTGATATTCTCGTTTTATTTTATTTTTAATTTTATGCTTTAAAGTGATAATGAGTAAAGACTTTTAAAAGAACAATCTCCTGTGGGGTAAAATTTCAGAAAAGAAATGCACAATTCATTTTTAAATCTTCTAAATTTTTAACATAGTATAGATATTAATGAATGTAATGATTACAAACTAGCTGTCATCTCTCTAAAACAACAATAATTTCAGGAAAAAAAACAATTTCATGTGAAGGAGTTATTAGATTAACTAAAAAATATGTTCAAAGATTATTCTGTGAAGGTTAGTCAATTGAAACTGGAAATCCCAGATGGTGGGCCCCACAGAACTGGAGTGCTTACAGGCATATTTGATAGTAGAAGCCTTTCCCCCAGTTCTATTTCAGAAAAATGTAGGTCTTCTAGCATTTAAAGAGTTTACCTTTCATATAACATTTGGTTATTTTAATAAATCCACCCCTTGGGGCATGGAGATAAATGTCTTTAATCCTAGCATTCAGAAGGTTGAGGCAGGCAGATCTCTGAGAGTTGGAAGCCAGCATGGTCTATAAAGAGTTCCAGGGCAATTAGTGCTGGGTAGACACCCTGTCTCATAACAGAAAAAAAAAAAGATATCCACCTGCTACCAAGAGCATGTATTAGAACCGAATATGGCAATACTTTTGTCATCCCAGTACTTGGACCAGGAGCTCAAGGCCACCCCTGATGAACAGCAAGACTGAGACCAGCCTGAGCTTCATGCTTCAAAACACAAAAGTTATAATATACAATAAAAGTTAGCGTTAAGAGAATTTAAGCCTAGTTTTTATTTGTAGAATTACAATATCTTCTGGAAAGATTTTTCTCTATAGCAAATATTAATTTTTGGAATGTCATTTATAATATACTACCTTCACAAGGTCTATGAATCTGCCTTAGGAACCAATTAACTTGAGTAAGCTATGAAGAATCACTTTCCGTGGTACCTTTTCCTTAAGACAAGCAGTGTATGTATAGATTTTATTTAAAGATCATTGTTCTTGATGCTTCCATTCTGAGATAATTTGCATTTGAATGAAAGGGCTGGATCAAAGCCTTCAACATAGTTCCTTCAAGAAATAAAAGTGGGTCATAAAACTATTGAAAATTTGCTGATAAGTGAATTCAGTTTTTATTAATTTATTTTATTTTTTTAGAAAAAGAAAACAACTATCCTTATTTATTTTACAAACCAATCCCAGTTCCCACTCCCTCCCTTCCTCCCATTCCTTCCACCTACCACCCTACACCCCCCCACCCCCCATGCACTCCTCAGAAAGGGTAAGGCACATTGCTTTGGGGAAGGTCCAAGGCCCTCCCTACTACATCTAGGCTGATCCAGGTATCCATCCAAAGAGAATAGGATCCCCAAAAGCCAGTACCAGCTATAGGGATAAATCCTGGTGTCACTGCCAGTGGCCCTACAGTCTGCCCCAGCCATACAACTGTCACCCACATTCAGAGGGACTAGTTAGGACATATAATGGTTTCTTCCCTGTCTGGCTGGAGTTGGTGAGCTCCCATTAGCTCAGGTAAACTACTTCAGTGGGTGTCCCCATCATGGTGTTGACCTCTTTGCTCATACTCTCACTCCTCCCACTCTCCAACTGGACTTTGGGAGCTCAACCCAGTACTCCACTGCAGGTCTCTACCTCTGTTTTCATCAGTTGTTGGATGAAGGTTCTATGGTGACATTTAAGATATTTATTAATCTGAATATAGGGCAAGGCCAGTTCAGGCACCCTCCCCTCTATTGATTAGAGTCTTAGCTGGGGTCATCCTTGTAGAACATGGGAATTTCTCTAGTGATAGTTTCTTGCTAGCCCCATAATGGCTCCTTCAATCAAAATATCTCTTTTCTTGCTCTCATCTCTCTCCTTCTTCCATCTTGACTATACCATGCCCTCAAATTCTCTCCTCCCTCCTTTTCTCTCCTCATGTTCCCCTTCTGCCCTCCCTACTCCCTCAACCCCCATGCTCCCAATTTTGTCAAGTGATATTGTCTATTTCCTTTTTTCAGGTGGACCTATGTATGTTTGTCCTATAATTAACCTTGTTACTTAGCTTCTCTAGGATCATTAACTATCCTTTGCTTTACAGCTAGTATCCACTGATTGTGTACTTACCACTAATGAAGAAAACCACACTGGAAATCAGTATGGTGGTTTCTCATAAAATTGAGCATCAACTTACCTCAGGACCTAACAATACTCTTGGGCATGTACCCAAAAGATGCTCAATCATACATAAAGGACTTTTGTTCAACTATGTCCATAGTATCTAGAACCTGGAAACAACATTGATGCCCCTCAACCAAAGAATGGATGATGAAGAAAATGTGACATATTTACACACTTGAGTACTGCTCAGTGGTGAAAAAAAAATGACATCTTGAAATTTGCATGCAAATGGATGGAACTAGAAAAAAAATCATGAGTGAGATAACACAGACCCAGAAAGGTGAATTTGTTTCTTTTTAGATGTGTGTTATTGATTCTTTATAGATTTCACTCTATGTATCCAGATCCTATTAATCTCCTTGTCTTTTCATATTCACCCTCTGCCCTTTCACCCTCTTCCCAAAAGTAAATAAAATAAAATAAAATTTAAAAGGAAAACTAAAAAAAAAAAAAATCCAAACACAACCAAACTAACTAGCATCCAAAAAATAAAAAAGAGAAATAATAAAGTCTCAGCATGGAATCTTCAGTGTTACAGAGTGAGTCACACAGTAAGCCCTTTAGTTCACACATGTTTACTTGTAAGTGTTTGTCATGAAGAGTCATTGGTCGGATTCAAGGCCTCTGGTTTTTGCTACAGTATCAAAGCTTGGCCCTCACTGAGAGTCTTCTTGGATTTCCTGTTGTTGCCTTGTGTCATGGGGATCCTACAGCTTTGGATCTACATGTATGATGCCTTCACATGCTCCAACAGTTCACAGAAGGGGTGGATGTTGGAGTAACTCATAGCTTCAGTTCTGGGTCCAGGTGGCAGCTGCATTGGTGAGCCTCCCAGCTTTCTCTCATCAGCACCACCACCACAAGCTCTCCACTAGCTCACCCACTATAGCAAACAGCAAGGAACTGGACCAGTTATCTTGATATCATGCCCTCAGGGCTGCCTTACCCAAACCCACACCATTAGGGCCACAGTTTTGTTAAGGCAAGGTGCTGCAGTCTGTGAGGTTTAGGGATAACTCTTCCACTTTCATGACCTCAGAGCCAGCTTTCCCAACTGCCACAGGCAGCAAGGGGCAGAGTATGGGATAGGGCATCTCTACCTCACCCACTCCACCATATGGAACACTGCACCCTGTTGTAGGAGGCCACTTGTTTGTTCCCAGCTGCCCAGACCCAAAATAATCACACAGAAACTATTGTTTACAACACTGCTTGGCCTATTAGCTTATTCATATTTCTAGATCATTCTTATGTCTTAAATTAACCCATTTCTATTACTTTATATTTTACCATGAAGCTCATGCCCTACCAGCAAGGTTCCGGCTGATGGCGTGTGCCTTTCTCCTCTGGCGGCTTCATGGCTTTTCTCTGACTCTGCCTTCTTTCTCCCAGCATTCAGTTTAGTTTTCCGCAGCTATCTCTATTTTACCCTATCACAGGCCAAAACAGTTTCTTTATTTATTAGCCAATAAAAGCAAAACACATACAGAAGGAACTCCTATACCAGCACCCCTGTTAACAGGTTAACAGGGTCAAGTCTATGGTGCTGCCCAGAGGAAGTGCGAGTTCCCCTCTCCCAAGTGCTGCAATGGGTGAGGGGAAGGATCAGCTTTCCCATTCTCTTGACCCTGGACCAGCTTTCCCAACTGCAGTAAGTGGCAAGGGTATTGCTCACTAGGGGGCTAGCCTCTAGTCAACACCAGGGTGTGCAAAAAGTCTATGAGGGCAGCGAGGGCTAGACTTTTCTATCTTAGGGGTAAATAAGGGCATACACTCTTTCTGATGGTAACTTTCTCTTTTACTTCATCTTAAATAATCCTCTCTGAGAGTCTCTCTATCTCCATACAACTATACTAAAAACTTTCAAGGTCCCGCTTTAAAAGGTTTTACTCAGGGTTCAAAAGGAGACACCACATTTGGCATAGGGACTAATGTCTGATGGCTACAGGAAAAGAATCTTCTCTCATGCCTTCTTTCTATTAATGTGCTCTTTATTTTTTCTATCCTTATTATACTTCCACTACTCTAATTCTTCTTTCCCAATTGTTTATAATTTCTTTGCTCTAATTATCTGTTCCAATTCTATCATTCTTATTTCTTATACATTCTTCTTTCTCTTCATTCTACATTCTTCCAATCTTACGCCTTCTCAGTCTTTTATCTTCTCCATCTTGATTCTATCTCTATATTCTTATTCCTCTTGCCATTATGAAATCCCAAACATATATACCTCTATTCATTAGTAACTTGTTAGTAATAAAAGAACTACAAGGGTAATTTTCAGGGCCACATGTATTCTTTGAAAATATGTAGCAAAATTTATCAGTTAGTTTGTAGTTAACCACAGCTGCAGCCATGAAGAAGTCCTGGACATCTTTTAAAGGAACAACTACAAATGTAAAAATAATAAACCACTGAGAGATCTAAGGAAAAAGAAAAGGATACATACGTTATTATATATTTCTTAATTGTGATTAATATTATATGGACTTAGTTAGCCAGTTAGATGCTATTGGTCTCTTGAAGGACTAAGATGGAACAAGGACAGACCCCTGCAATACCACCCTAATTCATCCTAAGTCCTGTGAAGGTATAGATCTGACAAGGCCAAACACCTGCAATTTCACAAGTAAAATCTGTGAAGTTCCATTTGTGATCTATCCAGAAGGCCATGTTTGTCAACATGAACTTGCTCTGTCAGGAAGGCTAACAATAGAGAATAGTCTTCGAAGTTTCTCACCATAATGAGGAGAACATAGTGTAGAAAGAAGACATCCTTTTGACTATCCACAAATACATGTGCCCATAAAATTGAGATGCAGTCATCAGATTCCATTTATATATTACATGAAAATGCACGATAATGGGAAGATATCATAGCTATTACTGCACAAGCAAAATTTCAGATGAAAGCAACAGTTTTCAGAGTCAGTGGCCCTGCCAGCTTTGCCAGCAGGGTTCCTCCATCTGGGAATAATTTCTCAGGTGGGTTAACATCTGAATTATCAATTGCTATAGGCTGTAATTGTGTGGTGGCCCACAATAGCTCATGATAAATGCTCCTCACACAGCTACATTCTTCACACACAGCAGCATATCTCTCTTTACATATATCTTTCTCCTACACAGCCATAAATCTCTACACACAGTTACATCAATTTTCACATGGCTACCCATCTTACTTTTACATACATTTCTCTTCTACATCTCTTTTCTATACAGTTTCATTTCCCTTGCCTCCACACAGTCACAGCTGTGCTCTTTTGCACAGATCTCTCACCATACAGCACTTTACACACATCCTAGGCACTGCTCCTCTGTGTAGCAGCAGCTCTTTCACACAGTGGTCTCTCTCTCTCTCTCTCTCTCTCTCTCTCTCTCTCTCTCTCTCATGCACGTGTGTGCACACACACTCTCTTACATCATTCACTCACTCTTTACTCACCATCTCATTCATTCATTCCCTCACACTTCTGTCATGCTGCTTCTTCTTCATCTTCCACAGTGTCCTTCTCTTGCACAGATCTACACACCACTCCACTCACAGCCAAATTCTGGACAATGTTATGTTACATTTTCAGGGACCAATCCATTCTCATAATGCAAGATAAGTCACATAGTTTCTCTTAGGCCAGGGATGTCACATTAACCAGACAGTGAGCAATGCTTGACCATGCATGTAGCTCTAAGTTAGTGAGGCTTCACAGACAGTTAACAATTGCATGAACCCTGAGCCTGTAACATCAGCTGAGGCTGGGATTATGTGCAAAAAGTCAAACACTGAGAAACTTGTGTCTACTAAAGTTGTCTCAAGCTCTGACCTTGAATCAGCAACAAACACCTGGGAAATGACCTCAAGTACTTGTCTCTAGGGGCAACCACATATTCATCTTCAGTGGCAACTAGTTTGCTTTGAGTATGTTCTACAGTCTAAAGTCAGATGTTTTTGTGACTGAAAATACTATCATTTTCCTATGTCAGTCTGAATAGTAAAAAAAATATTCTAGTGTTATTTCTATTCATCAAAATTATACAACTTAATCATAAATCATCCTCCTGACCATCCACAGCTATAAGTTTGCCCAGTAGATGGATATGTACATAAAATAAACATACAAGCAAAGGGAAAACACTTACAGCAGTTTTTAGGGGAAAAAGGCAGTTCTTTTTTTATGTTTAACCCAGGCTGGCCTAAAACTCTTGATCCTCCTGCCACCACCTTCTTCAGCAAATTCTACGTGCATGCACCCCCACAACTGGTAGAAATGTAGTCCTTAAGAAAGAATGATATAGCACATGAGAGAAATTACAGACAGGAGCAACTGGTCATTTACAGTTAGCAACTCCATGGACATTCCAGGTGGGGCTTCCCATCAGAGAGTCATTTGTCTGGTAGGTCAACTTGCTGAACACTAGTTGTCACCTGCTGTATACCCACGGCCCTCTGCACAAGGGTGAGGGGGCATCTCTCCCTTGCTGACAGACAGATAGAGGGCTAGCTCTTCCACTCTCATACCTTTAGGGTTGGCTTACACACAAACCCACCCCACCAACCCCCACAATGTAGTCAGCTCTACTTTGCTTGCCAGGTGAGGTTCAGGGCCTGATCTCCAGAGTGCTGCAGTTGGTGGGAGCAGAACCAGCTCTCCTTTGCTCAGAAATCAGTGCAGGGCAGGGCCAACTTCGTGCTGCCCTATCCTTCCTATTTATGGTGGTAACAGGAGCCACAGACATTAACACAATCTTAAGCCTCAGCAGCGCTACTGACACAGATATGGCTATTGGCAGCAGCCCATGCTCAAACACCACCGTGTCTCCATTGGCGAGAAAGCCACATAAGTGAGCAGATTCCCCCTTTCACTCACCTTTTCAAATGCACCTTTTCTCTAGCATGTGAACTTTCGGCCTCTCTCTTTCCCATTTCTGCACCATATACTCGCTCACCAAAATGATGCCCAACTGCCCAGTGCCACATGAGCTGAGAAGGCTTGTGGTTGATCTCTGTCCATGCAAGCCAAGTGTCCTGGGGCAGAGCTGTAGATGCTTTCCATGAGTCTGGAACCATAGTGCTGATCAGCTCAAATTAGTTCCTTTTCAACTATTTTTTTTCTCAAAGTCTAACCACTTTGTGACTTTTTTTTTTGTGGGATCATTGATATTTGGGCTTTGTATTTAAAAACAAGTAAGTAACCTTACACTAGTGTTAAGGCAAATATCTCTGGTGCTAATAAGTCCAGCATTTGTTCCAAGCAGTATATCCCCTTGTGTGTCTACTTGAGGCATAATGATTTGATACTGCTTTTCAAACACATTGCCACAGACAGGGTTAGCAAGCAGGAAATAGACTCATGTTCATTTTGACTAGGGAATGTCTCAAAGTTTATCTATCCCCTGTCCTTTCCATTACTATCCATGTCCTGTCTTTACCTGCCCAAATATACTGGTGCTTTAAGTCTCAGAGTGGATAGATGCTGCAAGTCTCTTGAGCTCTAAAGCAGGATAGCGGGCTTATCTTGTATTCACACAGCCTGCAGTAAGATCATACTGGCTTACACATCACTATTTTGTTCTTTAAAGTTGGCCTTAGGTTACAAGTTTGGATTTCTGGTCAATCCTTCACACACATTCTCTCTCTGATCTTACAGAGCTCAATATTTGTTTGGTGGAGAGATAATAAGCATTTCCACTCATTTAAAAGATGACATAAGTTAATTATGTAAGTGACCTACTCCTATGGCATCTGCTTATTGAATGGGGTGCCCTATCCACAATATATGACATTTCCAACACCTACATTTATGGAATGGATACATGAGTCTTCTAAGAATCATAAAATCATGATACTGGATGGTCAAATGAAAGATATGTACTGCCATGATCTGAATACCTTCACCAAAATTACTGTACAGGCTCATAGTTCTTAATTCAGAGGCCTTGGAAAGTAAATCCTCATAGAAAGTACACAGTTCATGAGGGCACCATGTAGATACTGAAAGGAAAAGGAGTGAAGGAGTCAGTATACAGTTGGCATCTTCTTCCCTCTGGAGAATACACCACTCAAGGACCCATTTTTGAAAAAGGCAGAGAAGTTACTAAACACAGACTTTCCTGCTGCCTTGATATTGTGTTATATTCCCTATATTTCAGTATGAGAAATGAATCTTGAAATTACCCACTGTAGTGGTGTCTGCTACGAAACCAAAACTGATTAAGACGGAATTGAAATAAAAGCATTAAAGAAGTTGTCTAACATAGTTTAAACCATAAAAGTAGTTTTGGAACTGCAAGATTTTGGTTTTCAGTCATGTCTGTTTGTGGTTCTCATTCTGCACATGAATGTTATTGGATGTAGAAGCTCTTAGGAAAGAAGTCAAACATATTTCTAATTGTGTCTCTATGAGGGAAAGGCACTTTCAGAGATGATAAGGACAAGAAATCCTACTTAATAAATAATGCTTATGTCAACGGAATAAAAATTAAATTATATTATAGGTAGTTGGTGACACTGTGGAAAGTGCAGCTATTTAGAGGAAGTGGTTCACTAGAAACATATCCTGTTATGACTTTGTTCTCCTTACTTTCTATGAGGAGAGTGTACTCTGACACAGACTTTTTTGCATGGTAGACTAAAACCACTGAAATTGTGATTGAAGTAAGTAATCCTTAAGTAAATTTGTTGTTAGTCAGTAAGGTAGTCAGGGAAGCTTTCAATCCCACCATATATTGTACCTGAAATTTCAAATTTGGAAACTTTTAGGACATCCATACATACTCAAACCTAAATCTTCCTATATTTTACTATAGAGAATAAAGACTGCCTTTTATCATAAATTGTTTTGCATGTGTATCTCTCTCTGACTCTCTGGCATGGCCAATTCATAAGAGTATTTTAAGGATTAACATCTTATTTGTCTTTGGATATTTGTGAATATCAAGGATAACATGACCTCATGCATAAACATTCAAAGCATAGCACACCATAACACAGACACAGGTGAATCACTGAGATACATAGGACAAAACTTTAAACTGCTCTTTATTGACCCCATTTAGGAAAATTTTGTCAAATTCTGTACATCAAGGTGAACTCAGAATATAGAAATATCTGTTAAAGATAAGCTTTTTATTTATTTCTTGATTACCTATCATTCATTAATCTGAATAAAGGCATTTGGAAATTGTGATAGTGATGGAGCACAAGCAGGTGATAATCAACAAACCACGGCTTGATGAACATTACCATGATTGTAAGCAAGTTATGAACAATTGTCCTTTTATGACATTTATTTAATAAGGAAAACCTTCATCAAGTATGTATTTCAAAATCACAGAAAGTACCTTATACACCTCAACATGTAGAGCTTGTAAGAGCTCAACATGTCAGAATAATTTTTCTATTATTTTCAATAATTTATATGTTTTAACTTTCTTCAGTTACTTACAATCTATGAAAAGTTGACAACAATCAGAGAAGGTTAAACACAATTACTCATAAATATAATGGTTTTGTTGTTGGTGTTTTGACTCATTTTTAATGTCTGCAGTGGTTTGAGTGAGAAATGTCCCCCACAGTTTCGTGCATTTGAACACTTGATCCCTAATCAGTGATGCTGTTTAGGGAAAATATGGAGCTCAGAAAGTAGAGCCTAGCCATTAGGATTTGAAGATTTATAGTCTTGACCCACTTTATGATCTCTCTTTCTTCTGCTTAGGGGTGGATAAAATATGTCAGCTTCCCACTTCTGTTGCCATATCCTGCCTTCCCAACAGTGATGTAGGATTCCCCTCTGCATGCTATGAACATCATCAGTTAATAAAGAAGCTACTTTGGGCCTATGATAAAGTAGAGCAGAGCTAGGTGGGGAAAACTAAACTGAATGCTACAAGGAAGAAAAAGGAGTCAGAAGAAGCCATGTAGCCCTTCCAGAGCCAGATGGAACTTTACCTGGTAAGCCACAGTCACGTGGCAATGCACAGATTACTAGAAATGAGTTAAATTTAGATATAAGAGTTAGCCAATAAGAAGTTAGAGTTAATGGACCAAGCAGTGATTTAATTAATACAATTTCTGTGTGGCTATTTCAGGTCTGAGCAGCCAGGAATTAACAAGCAGCCTCCTATAACACAACATGATGGACTCTCTCCCTCTGAAACATAAGCTAAAATAAAATCCCTTACTTAAGTACTTTTTGATCATGTTTTTATCACAGCTAAAGAAGTAACTGATAAGCTCCTTTTTTAAATAATAAAAAATTATGGAAATAGTTATACCCACTTCAACAGCTTTCTACATTAAAGTGATTTTTCTATTCTTTTCAGAAATGCATGTCACACTTAGTTCAGTTAGATATCTTCCACTAGCTCTTGACAGCTGTCAGAAGTCAGACAAAGTGACTCATTAAACATAAACATAAAATAATGCAATACATCTTTACATCTTTAAGCAAATATTCCGCAGCATAAACAAATATAACACATCTTTACTAATATTCTACAACACTTCTGGATGTGTCAACAAGAACATTTTTAAAGTGATAGATGAGGAAAACCTACCATGAATGTGAGAGGCATCACAGCAAGGGGTTGTTGGTCTGGATAGAATTAAAACAAACGAGAAGAAAACCACAGAGTATCCCCATCACCCTTATTGTTTTTTTGTCTGAATTGATGTAAACAGTCATTAGCCACCACATTTCCACTACCTTAATAAGATGCTCAAGAGCCTGGTGTGATGGGGAAACTATCAACCAATCACATCTAGTTGGGGTGTGGCTACCTGGGGTCCAGGTAGCAAAACCAAGAGCACACAGGTGCCTGCTCTCTCCATGAAGTGTCCGCCGGATGGATGGGACATCTGACCTCCCACTCTTGTAGCATGAGTTTCCCCGTTTGACCATTAAAAAAATACCCATTCTTCTTGAGCTGGCTTGGTTATTTATTGTGATGACCTAATTCCATGACACCTGGCACCCATATGTGGGGCTTTTAGAGCCTCTTGTGGCCTGGCTAGCTGCCATCAGCCGTGGCCATGCTGCATTCATTTAGGCGTAGACAGTTCCAGTTCCCCCCGGCCAGGCCCTGAGCCCTTACCACTCAGGGCTCAGTGCAGGCATCCAGCCTTTCCCCCCGTGCCACTCAGCCCTGCCTGGTCCGGGTGCTGTGTCTGGGACTGCGGGTCCCTCAGCCACTGCAGCACTGAGAAGGTGGCAAGCCACTACCACAGCCTCTGGTGCTCCCTCAGCTGCTGGCGCCACTGTGCAAGCCTCATAGAGGCTCACTCTCTGCTCAGCTTCTCCCCCAGCACAGGTGCTCAGGATTTGGGTCCAGCCAAAGCCGCCGCACAGCACCTATTGAACAGCCAAGAACATTCACAGACCACACAGTCTGTGATTAAAAAAAAATAATAATAATAACTTCTTGATTTGAGTGTTTTTCAGTATTTCCTTTAAATTCAGCCATCTAAAACCAAGCACGTGGATTCAGGTGCACCTGCCACCTACTGGCCGGCAATGGTTATTGCACCTACTCCACCTGACTGAACCACAGGTAAGATTTATTACTTTGAATTTAAAAAAAGGGGGGGGCAGTATGTCAGACAATTTAACCCTTCAAGGTTTCCATAGATTTTTTCACTTACACCATGTGTGAGGTCTTCCAAGACACTTATGAAGTCCTTCCTACAGGGCTATTTCTAGGATTCACCCTTTTTTCTTGTATTCTGTAGTTTTTTCATAAAATATGGTTTGACAATAGGAAAATGATGCAGTCTTTACAGACTGTATCCCGGCTTCTAAGAAAAGAAGTTGAAAATCTAAGAAAGGACACGACCATCTTAACTAACAATTCTCAGTCAGCTGAGGTGCTCTTACACACAATGCAGACTGATGCCAAACTCTTCAAGAAAGAGATTGCAGATCTCAAGAAGGATACTAGGACTTTGTTTAAAACGACTCAGCCACTGAGCTATTTTTGGAAAAGGTACAATCTAATAGTAATTCATTTAAGGAGAGATTCAGCACACTGGAGAAAGAAATGGCTGATTTGGCACATAAGACCCAGTCCACGACAATGGGTGCTGAAACATTAGTTGAGAGGATTCACACTGTTGAATGTATTAATCGGACTCTGTCGAAGGGGTATGACAGATGGACTGATAGAATGTCTCTCCAAGGAGGTACTATACATGCCATGAAGATTATGTCCAAGGATAAGATATTATCTCTAATGGACAGGCTTCATACATTAGAATCCTAAATGAGGGCAGTGGAGAAGAATACTGGAGAGGAGATTCAGACCTTGCAGAAGGCAATGGTAAACATACTTGAAAAGATTGAGGAAATTATTGACTTTGATGACCAGGAGCAAAAGGTAAGAAGGCAAAATTAAACTTCGTCAGTGCATAAAACTCTCTGGGATAGCTTCCCCAGAGTTCTACCTGCCTTCCCAGTAATGACATCAGAAAAGGTAGCCAGCTCCAAATACCCTAAGGTTATCAAAGAATATACATGGGAACCCATACGTATGAGTGATTTGAAAGAAATTAAACAAGCAATTGTGACTTATGGACTATATTCGTCCATTGTTAGAGAGATGGTCAAAACCTGGGCTTTCAGTAACAAAGCCACACCTCACGATTGGGCTCAGTTAATCTCAGCTGTCCTAGAAAGTGGGCCACAATTGCACTGGAGATGCCTTTTTAAAGAGGAAGCAAGAATTTTAGAACAACAGGAAAGAGCGAAAGGAACTGAGATTTCCCTAGATCAAATTCTAGGTGATGGACTTTACTCTGATCCTCAGGACCAAGCTCTTTATGATGAACACACCCTGTCCGTACGTGCCACAGCAGCTTTAAAGGCTTGGGATAGGCTTCAGGAACCAGGACAGAGGGTAGAATCATATCTTAGGGTTAAACAGGGTCAGAGAGAACCCCTTAGTGACTTTTTGCAAAGACTCACTAGAGCTGTACAAATAGGGATAACTGACCCAGAAGTTAGACATATAATAATTGAATCTTTAGCTTATGAGAATGCCAACATAGAGTGCAAAAGGATCCTGGGGCCTTTAAAGATCAGATCAGCACCCTTGGATGAATGGGTCTTGCATACAATGAATGTCGAGACATTCAATTATGGTACTGAAGTGTGGGTAGGAGAAGCAATCTCCAATGGTAAGAGAAGACATCAAAATACCAAATGTTTTAATTGTGGCAAAATGGGACATATGAGAAGGGATTTTAGACAATGGATTTCCAGGAATAATGCCTCTTCTGCAAATAACAGGAACAGAAGGACTCAGCCTTCAGGTTTATGTAGGAGGTGTGGCAAAGGCTGACACTGGACGAATGAATGTAGGTCAACAAGAGATAGACAAGGCAACCTGATACCATTGGGAAACACCATGGGGGGCCTCTCGCAGGAGGTCCAGTCATTCCTGGTTACTGTGGAGAATATGTCTCCGCAGGAAAATTAGATGGTCCCATGCATGCTGTCAAAAGCAATAATGGTCTGAATGATGAGATAAACGTGGAGAATGAGTCAAGAAATCTGGTGGGACAGAGGAAACATCTGGCAGACTTCTATAAATGAACAAAGACCAAAGCTGTATAAATGCCATTTTTATAGAAGGCTTATTAGACATGGGTGTGGATGTAAGTATCATTACTCCAAAATCTTGGCATCCAAATTGGCCTCTTCAGGAGGTAGATGTTCAGTTCATGGGAATTGGACCCTATCTCAGGTAAGACAAAGCATGAGATGGGTCGAATGCATAGGGCCAGAAGGGCAAATAGGAAAACTAAGGCCATATGTAGCCGATATTGCAGTGAATTTATGTGGTCGTGAATTATTGCAGCAATGGAATACCCAGATTAACATCCCTGCTGCACCTAAAGCTTATATTTCTGAGGAAAATATTAGAAGATATTACAGATGATGAATACTGGCCATTTGGGCTGTACAAGAGCACAAAGCAATTGATGACCCTTCAGATGTACCAACAGCCCTGCCTTTAAAATGGATGACTGAAAAGCCAATATGGGTCAAACAATGGCCTCACCCTGTGTCAATATTTTGTAAGTCAACTACTGGAAATAATATGTAAATGATTCCCTAAATCTATAATTTACCATTACATGGATGATATTTTGCTATCTGATTCAAACATAGATACCTTAGACAGACTGTTTGAAGAAGTAAAGATAGTTTTACCTAAATGGGGATTTCAGATTGCTCCTGAAAATATACAGAGAGGAGATTCTGTCAATTATCTAGGTTATAAAATAGGTTTACAAAAAATTAAGACACAAAAGGCACAAATTAGGAGAGATTGGTTACATACTCTTAATGACTTTCAAAGATTGTTAAGAACATCTCCAGCCTATGACTGGCTGTTGGGATAACACCTGATCTAATAATTCATTTAAACAAAACCTTAGATGGTGATAAAGACTTGAATAGTCCCGGAGAATTAACAGCTGAATCAGAAAAGGAACTGACAATGGATGAGGAGAAATTACAGGAGGCACATGTGGATAGGGTGGATCCAGAGCTTAGTTGTATTCTCTTCATATTGCCTTCCAGAATTTCTCCTACAGGAATTTTAATGCAGAGAGATGATATTATCTTAGAATGGATCTTTTTACCACATTAACCAAGTAAAAAATTAAAAACTTATGTGGAAAAAGTCTCTGAATTAATTATAAAAGGTAAACTGAGACTTCGTCAACTAGCAGGCATAAACCCAGCAGAAATTATAGTGCCTTTCACTACTGATGAAATAAAAAAGTTATGGGAAGACAATGAACCATGGCAAAGAACTTGTGCTATTTATTTTGAAGAAATTAATAGCAACTATCCCAAAAGTGATAGAATTAACCTTATAAAGAGAACTTCTTGGATTCTTCCTCGAATTGTGCATGATGCTCCAATAACTGGAGCTCATACATTTTATACTGATGCTAATAAATCAGGGAAGGCAGGTTACAAATTGGAAGAATTGAATAAGGTGGAAAAAAAACTTATAATTCTGTCCAGAAGGCAGAATTATATGCCATTTTTATGGTGCAAAGGGATTTTAAAGAACCTCTTAATATAGTTACTGACTCACAATATGCAGAAAGAGTTATCTTGCATATTGTAATCACTGAATTTGATTACAGATGATAATCAGATGATATTGTTTATCATGATCAGGAATGGGCTTTGCCCTATGTACATAACACACATCTGATCCCATACGGGTCTGCCAGGTTCACTAGCACAAGGTAATGCTGAAATTGATCAATTATTGATTGGAAGTGTGCTGCAGATCTCTGAATTTCATAAAAGAAAACATCATGTCAATAGCAAAGGTTTGAAGATAGGATTTTCTATAATGTGGCAACAAGCTAAGGACATTATAAAGAGATGCCCTACTTGCTCTTTCTATAACCAAACACCACTACCTGCAGGGACTAACCCAAAGGGTACTCCTTGATGTGTTCCACTTTGCAGAATTTGGCAAATTAAAATATGTACACTACACCATTGACAATTATTCAGGTTTTCAGTGGGCAACTTCTTTAAGCTCAGAAAAAGCTGATTCAATAATCACCCATTTATTAGAAGTCATGGCCATCATGAGTATACGTGCACAAATAAAGACGGATAATGGTCCAGCTTATGTCTCTAGGAAAATGAAACAGTTTTTTTTGCTTATTATAATATTAAATTGTTAGAGGTATACCACACAATCCTACAGGTCAAGTAGTTATATAAAGATCAAATCAAACTATAAAGGATATATTAAACAAACAGAAAGGGGTGGAAAAAAGCCCCAGAAGTAGACTACATAATACTTTATTAACCTTAAATTTTGTTAACTCTAATGAGAAAGGGACAATGGCAGCAGAAAGACATTGGATATTGGAAAATTCTGCTGAATTAAACCAACCGGTTTATTTCAAGGATGTGCTGACCTCTCAGTGGAAGTCAGGGGATGTGCTGAGTTGGGGAAGAGTTTTTGCTCTTGTTTCCACAGTAGAAGAAAAATTGTGGATACCATCAAAATTAATAAAGGTTCAGTTTGAAGAGGAGGAACCTGTAGGAAAGGATAAATGACAGCTCATCTGCAATGATGATAATCATACAGGTGGTAAGAGAAACACATAGGATGGGGGCAGGGTTCTGTTCTTATCTCAGCAGGACAACACTCATCTTCGAAAAATTCAAGGGACCCTGGATGCTTGAATACTGACAGATGGAAACAATTTACAACCCAATAATTATCAGCAAGAAAATTGAATAGGTTCTGTAAGTGAAAATATTCATAACATACTTTTAGAGACACATGAATATACTTATATTTATAAATACATGGAGCTGGTTTGGAGTTGGACTCTGGCTCAGTCCCCCTCTAATTCCAAGCCTGTTATTAAGAGAAAACCCAGAGTTTCTGTCTCATGTCAAGAGCCATGATACGGGACAGAAGGAAAAAATAATTTATAAAACTTCTTTGCCTTGCTTCATATCTATTTTTGCCTTTATCATACCTTTCATTGAATGTATATGTATGTCTATATAAATTATGCTTAAGTTTTCCATAATAAACAATAAATTTCCCTGCAGTAATCTTTGAAGTTTCCAGGAAGAAGTTGGGGCCCCACAACAACAACTCCACCTGGTTTCTATGATGTCATGATGCTGATAACGCTACTACAAGACCTGTTTGGATACAAGCTGCACAGGATGGTTCCAACTTGGTTAGCTGAAATGGTGGACTTCTTTTACAATATTCTGGCCAGACCTCCACAAAATACTCAGAGACTATTTGCAATTTTACCAGGCCAAATATTAATCCGGTAATTTAACCATCATTTATTTTAACAGGATCCCCTAGAAAGAACATCGCCCCCATGACAGCTGAACATAACTTTAGAGGATGACGTCCCCTCTCCCAGCAAAGTTTGCCCTCAGGCTTAGGGACATCATTTAGGGGTTGATTATAATTGGTATACGGTTGAGGGATTGGGGAGGAATTTTATAGGCTCAGGGATCTTTTTAACAAAAAAAGAGGGATAATTGGATGATGGGATAATAGATTGATATTTGTGAGTTATTGTTTTCAGACAATTATATTGGTATAGATTTTTGCATATTGATACAATGTTAAATTATATTGAACACTGTATGCATGTATGCTTCTACCTCTGTTTAAAACATTGTTTATGTATTGATATATTTATTTACCATACCGCAGTGTACATCACTACCGCTGATCATGATACTTATACATTGTTTACATTTGAAGGTCATTGTCCTCATTTATTGTACAGTTGTTTATTGTCTTAGTCTTTAAGTTGGATAGGTATTGAGAATTATAGATCAATAGTCATCTATGTTTGTCATATTTATAATTAGACTAATCAGGTTCATTAGATACATAGAGATTTTATTCAGTATAGATAGATAATTTTCAACCTCTTCAAGGAGCTGTAGAATATGGCCTTTAATCTAACTTAGAGTATCATGGTAGTGAGACACATTTGCTCCTGGCAACACCAAATTATTCCCGAGAGAATGTTGAGCACCAAAGACACTTCACCTGGAGCCTTTATTCTTGGCAGAACTGGCCTTTAGGCAAAGAAATGCCCATACCTCAACCACTGACAGAGATACAGAGTATCAGTAAATGGATAAAACAGGACTGTCATATCCTGCCAAGACAGGGTAAGATAGTTTTGAAAAGTTTCTTGCCTTTGAAAATGGTATGTTAGTTACTTTAGAACTTAGCCAAAGTTTGTTTCTTCAACATTGCAAATGAGACTTTGGGTGATTGCCCAGGTAGTCAGTTGTCTCTGTCATTTGTTGCACATTTTGGAAGTTTCTCGATTTCACTTCCTGTTCACTCAAGTAATATTGTTTCCCTTCTCAGATCTTTGATGGAGTTGAAGATTAGATTATTGTAGTTACCTTCCTCATGATTTAGCCAAGCTTAATTTCAATGAAATAGTTAGACTCCTTGAAATAGAATGTTTAGTAAAACTTTTGTTATGCATTCCTTGCTTAATATTGTTTATTGTTTGTAATTTTATATTTGGTATCTGTTCCTATTGTATATAGCTGTGTTGGGTTTGGATCGATCTTGTTTAGACAAAAGGGGAAGATGATGGGGAAACTATCAACCAATCACATCTAGTTGGGGTGTGGCTCCCTGGGGTCCAGGTAGCAAAACCAAGAGCACACAGGTGCCCGCTCTCTCCATGCAGTGTCTGCTGGACGGATAGGACATCTGACCTTCCACTCTTGTAGCGTGAGTTTCCCCTTTTGACCATTAAAAAAATACCCATTCTTCTTGAGCTGGCTTGGTTATTTATCGCGCTGACCTAATTCCACAACACTGGTGTCCAACAAGAATCAACTGAAGCCATTTAAATCATGATTCCAAACAAATCTCTCCACATTTTAGGTTTCTTTTCAGGTATTTGATCACAGAAGTATAAAAAGTTACTAATATATTACCATTGGGCTGACAAAAAGTTATTGGAGCTAAGGAAATGATTCATGGGATGAGAGTTTAAATATCCAACATATATGAAAATTTTGCTATGGTTGTACATCATTGGAGTCCAACATTGGAAATGGAGACAAAAAAGCTACTAAAATCTTACTAGCTGTTCATTTCACCCTGAAAAAAAGAAACTAGTCACCAGAAGAAACACTTACTCATGGAATAAGGGAGAGAGTAAAGGGAAAAATACCTAACCTATCATTGTCCTCTGTATATTCCCGCATGGAAAAGTACCTGTGAACACACATGTTCACATACCCATGTATCACACACACATTATGAAAGAGGGGCTTGAGAGGGAATATCTTAGTTGACTAGAAATCAGAAATATATTATCTCAGTTTTGATAATCACAAGTCCCACATCCAGGTGTTTATTTCTAAAGAGGACTCTCTACTAGGCCTGTCAGATAATTACTATACAAGGACAAAGAGAGATAAAAGAAACAGCTGTGTTCATATTAATAGAATTATGACTGCATAGCTTCAGTGAAGGAACTCAGAAATTTCTAATTCTATAAATAGTTGAGTAGTTTAAAACTAAGAGCAAATTTTGTGATTCATATGAGGAAGTCTCTTAGATCTCAGGATATCATAAAGCCAAACAAATGATGTAAGGACACTAGTAACTATAAAGAAACCACAAATAAACACTAGTATCATTAATTTTTCCAAGAAGAAATATGCAGATGCTGATCTGTTGATGATAACTCACATCCACAGAGAAGTATTTTCTTTCTCTCCTCATCCTATCAATTTCTTTTGACTCTAGGTCACAAGTCAACATTGTTTTGACTTAATTCCAATGCAATATATTACATTTCCTTTCTCTAGATGAGAATTTTAAAAAATATTTAACAAATATTTTTGTATAAATGTTTCCATGCTAGTAGCTACTGTACCACATGTGTACAATATGACATAGACCAGAAGAGGGCATGAGATCTCCTGAAACCTGTGTTACAAAGGGTTCTTAGTTGCCATGTGGGTGCTGAGAAAATTAACCTGGATCCTCTGTAAGAGCAGTCCTCCCTTAGCTGCTGAACCATCCATCTCTCAAGTCCTAGTAAATTGTTAATGACAGAACGGAAAATGATTGAGTACATAATTATTTATATAAAAAGTAAAGCCACACATAAAGGTCTTGGTTCCCAAGACCCATGTCAGGCAGCTCACAATTACATGTAAATCCCACTCAAGAAATGCAAATATTCCTCTGGCTTCTATACACACACACACACACACACACACACGCACATGCATGCACACAATCATATGCACACACATACAACACACACATACAGCTAGTTTTATGTTTTTAAATAAATCAAGTTTTCTCCTTCATGTGAATTAAAACAAAAAATGAGATGTTGGCTTGTGGTCTCCAGATATTATAGTGTGCTTATAAAAAATCTCATAATTAATTTAGTCTTTTATTGAGTGAATTTTTATAAACTCTTTTATGAGGGTTGTTCAATAAACTTCATATGAAAAATGATTTTTTCAATTATTCTTAACTTTTGCTGTAATGTTCTATGAAGTAATATTTGGCTCTGACAATAGTAGAGAATTTTACCTTGAGCTATCACTGAATGATAGACAAAATAAATATATAATCCCGCTACACATACTTTTTGAGCAGAAGAGAGTAGAGGGCAAGCATTTCTGTTCCCTCTCCTTTATTATGTGTAATATACCTAACATGTATATGGGATGCTCTGGGGTAAAATAAAAACAAAATCAAATTGTTACATTTATAGCCATTTGCCATAATTGCTATTTAATTTCAGGCTGTTGTAAATTTATAATGGGTCACCATCTGTGACTATTTAAAATTTATAACAGGGTAGAAAATAATGTCTCTAGACTTGGAGTATTTTCTCTCAAGTCATATATTTTTCTCCAAATTCTTGGATAATGTGTCCTAGCAATTTTCCTTCTCCTCCTTGCATGAAAATTACTAATGAATACAGGTAAGCTTTTCTTTCTGAATCTACATTTATATTTAATTCCTAATGAAAATTGGGGAGTTCCTTTATGTTTTTGCTTTATCATACTCTTTAATAAGAGTGTGGATTTGTTTTCTCTACTAGATCATGTAATTATCAAAAATATAATTCTATCTACTTACTGAAAATATTCAATGGTTATTTAAAGCCCAAGCAATGCAACTGAAATACTAATAATATTAGTATTTCATTTCCTCATGAACTATTAATTCTCATGTCCTCAAGGAATTCTATAATAAATGAAATTTAAGTCCGTTAAATGAGAAATGAGTTATTTTTAATTTGACATTGTACAAACTGCCTGAGTACACAAATTGAAACTTGAAAAAAAAAGATTTTTGTCATCCTTCAAATAATTTATCCCTGTTAGATATGTTTTGAATCCTTGCTACTCAAAGCAAAGCCTATAGTTCAGTGGTAGAGCATTTGTGTAGAACTTATGAAGTGTGAAGGCTCTTAAGTGAAATACAAAAGAGACATGTTTATTCTCTGATGCTTGTGCTACAACAATTAGCTCTTGAAAGGTCAGTATCCTCAACTTAGCATTTGATTATTGGTTCCTAATTTATTTTATGTTTCTGTAAAAATACATTGCTGCAATAGTTTAAGAACAGTCACATTCAATAACCTATACACATGAGGAATTTCACTGCCATTTTGGTGGTCAGTTGCTTAGCAACTATATGATGAAACCTGTCAGTTCTAACCACACACCCTTGATCTGTCTGTCTGTCTGTCTCTCATTCTCTCTCTTTCTGTGTGTGTAACCTATTCCCCTGATTTCTGTATCTCTCTCTATGTTGGGAACATCACAACTGTAGTGAGAACATAAAATTGTTATGTTCCCAACATAGTCAGAGACACAGAGATACAGTGGAAGGGGTTTGGTCCTGCTTTAACTTGATATGCCAGACTTTGTTGATTGCCTATGGGAGGCCTTACCCTTTTGGAGGAGTGAATGGGGGGATGGATGGGAGGGAAGATGGGGGGATCAGAAGGAGGGGAAAGAACAGGAACTGTGGTTGGTATGTAAAATTAAAAAACAAATTTTAAAAAAATCAACTGTAGTGAGCAGAATAGGATGGTAATTTTTTCATTCAAACTATTAGAAAGAACAGTAGATTTATTTTATTTTCAGTAATATTTATTTTATTATTTTTGTACTTCAAACACTTTTGACTTCTATTATCTGGTGGTTAAACATATTTGTGATCATTCATACAGGTATAAGTTCCTGAGACCTTCTACATCGTGTATATTCTTTCCACATACTATAAATACTTCCTCTCTGTATGCTGTGAATACCATTGTTTAATAAAGAAACTGTCTTAGGCCTGACAGAGCAGAATAGAGGTAGGCGGGGAAAACTAAACTGACTGCTGGGAGAAAGAAGAGAAAGTCAGGAGAAGTCATCCAGCCCTGCCAGAGACAGACACTGGTTGGAACCTTGCTGGTAAGTCACAACCATGTGGCGATACCCAGATTAATGGTGATGGGCTAGTTTAGGCTATAAGAGTTAGCCAATAAGAAGCTAGAGCTAACGGACCAAGTAGTGATTTAATTAATAAAGTTTCTGTGTGATTTTTTTTTTTTTTTTAGTCTGGGTAGCTTAGAAATGAACAAAAGGCCTACAGCAATACATGTTGGTAAAGTTTAGGGTTCCCTAGGAATCTTACCTCCTACTCACATTTCTAGTACATCAGTTTATAGGTCTCCTTGCGTCCTGTACACAATTCCACCCTCTTTACCCACTCTGGTTAGGCAGTTCAAAAGTTCCTAGAACTGCTCTCTTTGCACTTCCATATTCTGAGCACATCTGCAGCAGGCAGAGGGAGTATTGTGGAGCCCTTAACTTCCTTTGCCCCTTCAATAGCTTGATATCTGAAGCCAGATGATCTCAGCACCCTCTCCTACTCTGAATAAATACATCTGTTACTGTACACACATCTGACATACACACCATAAGTTTTGCACACCATGATTGATAAAGTAAAAGTATAGCAGGGCCCGTCACTTGTATTAGCTCTCCCACAACTCTTTGTGAATACTGGCTGTTGATATCAGATGTACTGGATACTGGCCCCAGAGCAGGAGACTGAAACACTGCACTGACTATGGTTTAAGCAAGACTGAGAAAAGTCAAAACACATAACACCAAAACAAAGGCTTATAAAATCCAAATGTGTCAGAAAGTTTTAAGCAAAACTCCAGAAGTGAGAATAACAATACAAAAATATTCACAGCATTCACAGAAAAGACAAGATGTAGTCCCCAAATTACAAATCACATAATAATAACCACTGACAGTGACTTACATGAAATCCAAGACAAGGAGTTCACAAGAATGCTTATGTTTAAAAATTCTCTAGGATTTTTTTAAATGAGTGCACAAAATTCTGATGAATACCAAGAAAACATAAACATATGAATGAAATAAGGAAATAAAATCAGAATATGAAAATAGAATTCAATAAATAGAAATATTAATGGGAAATAAAAACTTCCATTAGTTAAATATACATCTCCGTGTGAAGCACTACCAATAGAATGAGTTATTTGGATGATAGAATGTGGATAAGGTAGAAATCAGATCATTTACTGGAAGTCAGCTACTAAACCTATGAACAGGGACTTGTGAAACATCAAACTTATGAATATGAGCATAGAAGAATGAGAATAATTTTATATCTCAGGTTTAAAAAATACTTTCAATAAACTCATAGACGAAGATGTCTGAAATCGATGAAAATAGCCACCTACCCAGGTACAACAAGCATACAGATTATAAGACATACAGGACCAGCAGATAAATTTTAATGTTATATTTTAGTGAAAATATTAAATAATTCTAAGAAAAGGAAATGTATTGACAACAGCAAAGCAAAAGATTACATCACATGAAAGCCCCACAAGGATATTAATTTTCCAATGGAAAACTCTACAGAACAAAATTTCATGAATGCTTTTATTTCTTGGAATTTAATTTCTTCTTCCCAGCCTAGATAAATTGGTTTGTAGGTACTATTTTATAGTCACTGAATGTTTCCCCCAAATTCTGTCAGTTTAGTGAGTTGTGTTGACTGCACTTGTTAATGTAATCTTTTTATTATTCTTCAACATCATTGGATTGTACAAAACTCTTTTTTTAATTCCAGTTCTTTAAAGTCTTATTCACACATTCTTTTGATAACCACCTATATGAGCAAAGGTGCTGTCTTCCTTCCTAGAATATACAGGTTTGGGATACATTTAGAGTGTTGCCTAGCATGCATGAGACAGTCCCAAGCAACAGAAATAAAGTATAGAATTTAAAGAAGACATTGATTTTTTTTCTAGTGTCCAAATACCACTGAGAATAATTCCTGAACTTTGCCCATTATTGCATTGCTGTCAGAATGATGTATTGGTTATCAGAGTATTTTCTCTGAAGAGATGTCTGTTCAGGTCTCTGGCCTATTTATAACTGTGTTGGCACTGTGAAACTGTAGATCTTTTTATAATTCTGGATGAAAATCCCCATCAAGTGTACAATTTGTAGATATACATCCTTTTTGTGAGATGCCCTTTAAAAAGTCTTTCTGACAGTTTCTTGCAATGACCAGAAGTTTTAATTACTTCACTGGTCAAATGGTTTGTATTTTTTTCTTGTCTGTTTTGGGATCAGATTCAAAAAGATAAAAAGAAAATGTCAAATGTTAAGATTTTGCACTATATATTTCCTACAAGATTTTTAGGTTTTTTATGCTTAATCTTTGACCCATTTGTGTTAATATTTGAAAATTATATAAAAATCCAACTATTTTTCTTCTTCAGGTTGGCAGTCAGTTTTCCAGATGTACTGTTTGAAAGCCTTTCCTTACTCCCCAAGTGGTCTTGACTGCCTATTGAAAATTATTTGACTGTAACTGATTTGCATTTATTTGTAGCCTTCTATTCTGTGCACATGGCTGGATGTGCTAACTCTTATGATAAACATCCTGTTCTGTTTTTTTTTGCAGATTTGCATAAAGTATTGAAACTAGGAAGTGTAAGACCTCCAAATTCTATCTTCTTTTAAAAGGTGGTTTTAGATGTTCATGGTGTCTTAAAATTCTAAGTAAATGTTGGGGAGAATGTTTTTCCTATCTCTGAAAAAAATACAGTGCTGAAATTAAATGGGAATTAATTGAAATATGAGTAACTTAGATCTTCCAATAAATGAAAAATGTTTTCTTATATTTATTTATTTCCTTACTTATTTTCACCAGTATCTTATAATCTTATAACTTTCACCTTTATTGGGTAAAATTATTCATATGTTTGGTTTGTTTTCTTTTTTTGTTCTTTGTTTCAGTGCTGCTGTAAATTGAACTGGTTATCTCATTGTCTTTGGAATTTTCATTTCTTTTCATACAGAGACTCAACTAATTTTTAAATTGATTTTGTATCCAAAACTTTTTCAGAGTTCATTTGTGACTTAATTTTTTTTCTTGGTACAATAATAATTAATGTTGTCTACATAAAAATTGTATTTTCTGTAAATAGATATTATCAACTTAAATATGCTTTATGCTATTTTAATTGAGCACAATTAATTACAGTAATATTATATTTAATCTGTCTTCAGAAACTGTTTTTTAACAACATAGAAAATACCTTCATCCTCATTACAGATTCTTGAGATATGGAAAGTTGTCTCAATGGTTGGGAACAGTTTCTGTCCTACAGGACATAAGTTCATTTCCCAGTACAGTCTGAAGTCCCAGTTCTAGGGCCCTCACAGGCCTCATATACATGTGGTAGGTAACCATATGCACATAAATAACAGTAACTAATTTAATGATACTTTATAAAAAGTTATTAATTTTTTCTGTAAGATTGGTTTTTGAAGTGCTTATTTAGTTTGTCATTTCAGAAGAAAAAAAAATAGAAAACCACAAACATTAGGGACCATACATTGTGGTATATTCTGATAATTTCAGCAATCAAAGTTTCAAGGCATGGGGACCATCCTTCAATACCAGGGCTAAATGGCAAGGTCTTGCCTCAAACAAGGAAGCAAAGACCTTCTAACTTTTGTTTTATGTAAATGTTTCTAGTTTCCATTCCTTCCATGCAGACAAACAAACCTTGGACTCACAACTTCTTAACATTGTATTTGGGTTATCTGGTCTTGGTTACATTGCTTCTTCATAGTTCTGAAAGATTCAAACTTTCTGTGGTTTATTTTGGGGGGATTCAATATTGACCAGTAAATAAAAATTGTCATCTCTAAATATGTTTTATTTATGTAATTTAAAAATTCATTTACCAAACTTCATACATTTTAGTGTAAGACATTTTTCTTTGAGATGTGGGGTCAGTTATCAACCAGTGAATTTGTACTCGGGAAACATTTCCTCTTGAAACATTTAAGCAGGCATGAAAAGTTGAAGCATTAACTTCCAAATCAATTCTGACTTTACATATTTCAGTTTAATATTATGTGGCTGCTGAAACATTTTCCTGCAGCTATATTATTCCCTGACATTTCCTGGGTAGTCATTAACATGCATCTATTCTTCCCAATAAGGCACTAGAATGAGACAGACCAAATAAACATATTCAAGCAAGTTCGGGTTCCTAACAGAAGCATCATCACATCACCAAAGAGCTCAAAGTGCAAGTGATGGCTTGTGCTGCATCCATGGGCTCTCAGCTTGAAGCCAGGTCTACCAGAGCATCTTCTCCATCTCACAGGAACTTCATGCTAATCTGTCCTTGAAGAGGAGTTTTGTGAATATTATATTTTACCTGAGATTCATGAGCTTCTTCAGCCTTATGAGATCCTTTCCAGGGGTGCACACTTGAATTTAGTTGAAATAAATAAACAGCATACATTAACACAAGAAGACATATATACATATATATATATATATTCAATATCTAGACTTACATATGTAAATATTTTATCTCTATAATATTGATATCTTTGTCAAAATGCAATAAAGTTATTTAAGTAAAATAAAATAAAGCAATAAAATGAAGAACTATTTATATATTTTTAAAGTAAAAATTTGGTTGACTTTAAATATTCCATTTAGTCTGCATAAATTTATCTTTTAGCTTAGTTTCTAAAACTTTTATATGAAAATTTGTTTATCTGAATGTTGTCTACATATGTGTTAATAATATGATTATTTTTTTCATTAAAAACACAAGTTCTGGAAACATAATATCTTTGAACATGTTTATGTCTCAGGGCGAGTTTTGGTATGAAAATATTTTAAATGAGTTCTGTCAATTAAAATTTATCAAATTTTAAAACTTGAAATATAGTTTTTTAAACATATTTTTGGTATTGGTGATGCCACATAAAGACAAGATTTAAATTTAAGCAGACATAAATATAAATGCACCTGGAATAAATTTCAAGACAGTTATTAAAAATATTTATTTTTCAATACTGGCAAAGTGTACATATAAGCGTTACCTGAGAAATGTATTCAGAGCCACTTGAAAACAATTGCACTGAATGTATTTATGCAAAGTCTCTACTTTATATTTAAAGGCATCATTAATTTCTTTGCAGAATTTAAGCAAGTGAGATGCAGAAAGGAGCCCTGGACATGAAGAAAAAATATTCAAAAATAAAATCCATTGAGACTCCTAGCATGAATATTACCCTCAAGAAAAGGGGAGAATAAACACGGTTATTTGTTTTGATTTTCCAGCTGCTCAGGTGGTATAACTTTGCCTCTATCCTTGAACACTGCAACTTTCTGCCCTTGTATCTTATCTGGCATAAAAATGCTGAGGGAACAGTTGGATGGGTTTGAGCCTAGGTCAGTACTGATGATCTTCAAATTCTTTTTCAAGACTTTAACGGACATTGGTACAAATGTACTTTTCATCTAAGGCTTCTGGGTAGCCATAGTTATGCTACATTTAATTTTAATTGTGCTAAACATGTAAAAAAAGGGGGGGGGCTCAAGGGAACCTGATATGCATCATTGGCTAAGTTCTATAGGAAGTGCTTTCTCTAGGGCTAGTGAGTAAATGGAGCTACAAAGAGATAAAAAGTTGGGACTTAAAAGGCAATGCAAACCGGCAACAGTACTTTCTAATCCAGGATACTTTGGCCACTGTGTCCTTGTAGACCTAGAAAATATGATGGTAAATTCTTAAAATAAGTTTTTAATATATATATATATACATACATATACATACATAAGAGTATATATATTTTGTGTGTTATGTTCTGTGTATACATGCATGTATACACAAGTATATGTGCAAACACACACACACACACACACACACACACACAGAGTTAAAGGAAGGAAATGTTGACTAAATGTCTTTGGCCACAAACTAGATGTCAGAGCCACATGTACACTTGGTTACAGATAAAAAAGTTATGACCAAGAGCTAAGCCTTGGATCCAAAGATCCGGTTCTGTAGATAAAAGCGTGTTCGTCTGGTACACAGAGCCTGAGTTCATTTCCCAGCATCAATGTCAAGCAGCTCACAACTGTAAGTCCTGTTCCAGGAGATATGGCACACTTATTTAGACTTTGCAATGTAAACGGAGATGGCTTGTTCAGGTTTTGGCCACCGAAACCCGAATAATCATACAGAAATCATATAAATTACAAGACTGGTTGGTCAATAACTTAGGCATATTCCTGGCTAACTTTTATATCTTAAATTAATCCATTTCTTTTAAGCTGTGTATCGTTGTGACCTACCAGAAACGTTTCAGCATTCTATTGTCTTTCTTTTTTGGCAGCTACATGGTATCTCCTTGACTAAACCTACAATCTCTCTCTGTTCTGATTTCCTGTCTAGCTTTACTCTGCTAAGCCATTGGCCTAAACAGCTTTATTTGTTAAACCAATAAAAGCAACACATACATAAAATGACATTCAACATCATCTATCCTTTCCTGTCTAAATAAAAAAGGTTTTAACTTTAACATAGTAAAATTGCATATAGAAATAATTATCAAGCAAGAGTTACAGTTGCAATATTTAGTTCACTTACATTTGGCAAGTTAAGGAAAATACTCTATCATCTATCCTATCTCTGTGACTCTAAAGTTTTATGTCTAATTTATCCTTTATCATAACTAAAGAAATCTATAACTGTAAATATCTGTCTTCAACTCTTCAAAGACCCCAGAAGGATAAAATATTGCCAAAGTAAACAGGAAGTGCATTGTAAGCAACTTCCAAAGTTCTAGAATTGATGGAGACATCTTGCTTTCTAGATAGTCACCCAAAGTTCTTCTATAATGTTAGGGTATCTATCTTCATCCTACCAGCCCACAATATCTGGCAGAATTTTCTATGGTGCAGGAGATCTGATCTGACTTTTACTGGGAAAGTTCATCAGTTGCTTTCTTCTGTGCTCTGCAGTACATCTGGCAGTTTCCTCAGTGAAGCAGAAACTACGAAGGAACTTCCTATCTTTTGGAAAGTTTAGCCGTCACTTTTCTACGGGTCCTGCATGTCTAGTTAATACATGATACCACCAAGCAGTCCAGATAAGAGCACTATCTTGCCCAAATGGCAAGCCTTGTCACATTAAAGGCAAATTTCATAACGAGTTTCTTCAATGTCCATCAATCTCTCTGAAGTAATTGGTGCTACCAGAAGCAGGCATCTCTCACTGTCAAGAATAAATAATGAATTAAAAAAGAACTTAGTTCTTCAGAATTCTGGCAAGAGTGCAGGTTGGGAAGGACTTGGGATTTTTGAAGGGGCTGGTGGTTACTGGGAGTTTGATCATACACTATTGAGTATATAGTCAACATAAATTGGGTTTATGCTCCTTTTATTTAAATTTTATTTTTCTTGTTCTTGGAGGTGGAAATCACAAGGGCGGGGGCAGACCTGGGAAGATTGAGGAGTGTGATTGGGGTGTATAGTGAAATCACCAAAGTCAATAGAAATATTATTTTGGAATATTTTAATGTTATGAACTAGTGTAGATTGGGAAAAATATTACAGTGTGCTTAGATACACAGGGGCAGAAATAGAAGGACAATTTTAATAAACTCATGATACCTAACAAAAAATAGTCTCTATTTTTGAATAATCAATTCATTAGGAAATTTTGAATAAAATTCAGAATACAAACCCTCATGTCTTGCCATACACCTCATAGGAAAAATTACTCAATCCCTTCATAATTTCCTTGTCAAATTTTAATTCATCTAAAAACTAGCTTAAGTATATCTATATTTATATACTCTAAATTTAATTAATGAATAATGCAGGAATCATGTTATAGTATACAGAATAATACAGAAAACATGTATTTTCTGTGAGTAAGAGACAGCTCACAGAACTTACAACTAAAAATGGATGGACTGTTAAAGAAACAGTGTTTCTTACTACCACAAAATTTCTCAAAATTCAAGCTGCGAATTGAGCATACATTTATCAAAATTTAATGCTTACTTAATCTAATCATAATTGCTAACTTGTTCAACTCTGCTACTCTCTGAATTCTGTTTAAATGCCACTTAACAATTATGTTTACAGGACAAATCAGAAGTTTCATTGTAACCAGTTGTGGCTGATCAAAGGCATAACTCAATATTTAGTGTAGAGAAGGAGAAAAAGCCATACCATGGAATCACATCATTATATATGATCTATGAACTATGCCATTTACCTTAACATGGGCCTGGGAATTAGATCATAAATAAAAAAAATGTTTGCCATTCTAACTGTAATAGATCACTTTATTCAGCCACTGAACAACAGTCATCCCGTAGCAGAAATTTCTCTTGAATTTTAAGTAATTTCTCATGCTGTTATTTATGAGGGCCTACATGCTCAAGAGAGGAACAAAGACTCCTAAAATTGTTAGATTTTGACCACACTTCTACTGTATAAGTAAAAGGGCAGAGATCTTCTCCAACCTGTAACAGTTGTACACCATTTAACTGGATGGACATTACTGTCTTTCTTATTTTTTAATAAATAATTATTTAAATTTTATTTTACACCCCTACCAAGATTTCCTCTCATGCCTCTCTTCCCATTCCTTCCCCAGCTCTCCTCCTCCCTCTCTTCACCCTTCTCAGTTTCTGTTCAGGAAGGGGCCGGCCTCCTATAGGTGCTAACAAAACATGGCCTATCAAGTAGGACTAATCTCCTCCCTTTGTCTTTCTTTTTAACAATGAAGCTTCCGAAGTGGTGTGACAATACTGAGTGTCCTGTTAACCTACACAGTACAGCATATATGCCAAAGGACTTCACTGCAGTGTATAAGGTCGGATGCTGACCAGCACCATCACATTCTGATTTTTCTCCTCTACATTGGTTTGCTAAAATTATATATTTTTTCTGTTCTATACTCTCACATTATTTTTTTAAAAATACAGCTTTCTTTCAAATTAACATGATGATCTTCTGAATATCTTCAATTTAAGGCCATGTATGATGTTTACAAGTCACGGATATTGTACCCATCCAAAAATTTAGAAAAAGTAGGTAGATACAAACTTTTCTATCCCTTTTGACTCAGAAAAATGTTATTGTCTGGACAACAGAAAACCATGACACAATAGTTTTCTGAGAAATTTAATAAATAATTATCTTGTTTATTGTTTTATGATTTTTAAAAATTTATGAGATATCTCAAAATTCACTGCTCATTTGCCCTTGACAAATGAAATTTTTCTATATGCCTTGATTTTAATGTATCATTGACAGGATTGTTATTCAGGATTTCAGTGACTCACTGTTCTACAATCTCATTATTTTCTAAAATAGATGCAGGGTTAATGGCAGCCAATGTAACTAAGCAAATGCTGCAGTATCATGTATTCTGCTCAAATGATAAGATAATATAGATATCAATAGACACATACTATACATAGACACTAAAATGAACACACACACGCACTGATAGAGCTATCTTTGTTGGGGAATATTGATTGTCAGTCAGCATAACAGGCTCCAGAATTACTGAAAACAAGCTTCTAGGCCTTTCTGTAAGGAAATTTCTATATGAGGTTAATGGATATGGAAAGACTCACCCTACATGTTAGCAATATCTTTCCATGGGCTTGGATCCAAGATGAACAAAAAAGAACAAGCTCTCATTGCTGTTTCTTGGCTGCGGCTGCAATGTGACCTGTCTCTTCAAATTCCTCCTGCCATGATTTCCTGGTTGTGATGGACTATACTTTCAAACTTTAAACCAAAATAAATATTTTCTCCTTAAGGTTTTTTTGTTTTTTTTTTTTGTTTTGTTTTATTTTGCCAGGGAATTTTTATCAGAGAAACAGGAAATGTAACAAATAATCACATTTATTAAGTCACATGACTCGGCTAGAAGATTTGTTTGATACTACTTGATAAAAGTAGTATTTTTCCTAACAGACTGCCATTTTAAACAGATTCTCACTTCTGGTGAAATGAAATTATATTTTTAAGGTAAATTCTCAGAATCATTGTACCTAATTAGCTGCCAAACTCATTTAGTTTTATTTATAAATATAAGCAGTTAGTAGCAATTAAAATCAAATAAGTGACTGACTCACTGGAATCAAATATATGTTTATTAACATTTTTTTCAGAAAATACATCAAAATATAAGATTATCATTTTCTGTTTCTGCCTTCGACATCTGAAAATTCATGAAGTGATAGCCGTCCCTTCCTTAGTCCCATCTTTGTCCTTTGTATCTCTGTCACATTTTCTTTATTCACTAGATTATAGTCTTTCTTTTCTACGTCCAATTTTGACTGACATTGCTTAAATTTTGTTATCATAATGACTTCCTTTTTCAATGTAGGAGATGTTGACTCTTAATATTAAAAATATTAATAACTAGAAGTAGCTTATTTTCCTTTTCCTCT
This sequence comes from Ondatra zibethicus, assembly GCA_004026605.1. Lineage (NCBI taxonomy): Eukaryota > Metazoa > Chordata > Mammalia > Rodentia > Cricetidae > Ondatra > Ondatra zibethicus. The sequence goes on along the minus strand of PVIU01010745.1, from coordinate 10,454 downwards.
TAGTGACTCTGTAGGTGGAATTTAAAGTGTAATCAATCAGTGATTACAATAGTTTTTTATTGATTTAAGTAAGACATGCATTGTAGAATTGATATAGAAATTTTAAAATAAAATCAGTTTCAAACCATCTCACTTTCCCATTAAATATGTGCATCAGTGGCTTTTAGTTTATCCATTAGTGTTTACAAAACTTCCCTAGCCCATTTTAGATTTTTATTATTTTTAATATTTTTATATTTTTGATAGTTAATACTGTATCTATTTTATTTCCACTGTGATTTTGTCCCTTCCTACTCCTCTAGTGTTCCTCGACTTCCTCCCATGACTTCTTCGTAAATACATATCTCAGGGATCCCATTTGTGTTGCTACTATATATCTCAAGGGCTGAACACTCAAGATTAGATAACCTATCAGAGGGCTCATCTCTGGAAAAGCCATTAATCTCGTCAGTAACTCTTCTAGGAGCTGAACTTTGTGAGATTTTCTCCAGCCACACTGTCATATGAACTAGTTTTATCATTTACAGGTCTTGTTTTTGACAACTATAATTTTAAGATTTTATAAGTATAGCTGCCCGCCTATATATTCTGGCCTTCTGGCTCTTCCATAATGTTCCCTGAGCCATAGGCGTAGACATTTTGTACAGATGTATCAGTAGGTATTGAGCACCGCACTGTTGGTTATTCTCTGTATTTTAACCAGTTGGGATTTTTTTTTAACGATTTTCATTAGCTTCAAAATTGGCCTTTTTAACCTTCTCCCATAGGAATCCATGTACTTAACTCATAATCTCTAAGCATTAAATGCTGCTTACCTTTTTCCTAGTTGTGGCAAACACTGATGTACTTTCTGTTTATATAAACGTGAATCCTATTTTTTAATGTCATGTGAATTAAATCGACTCAATAAAATACTGTAAAACTAAATATAAACAATTTTTTGGAGGATTTAACAATCAAGTTTATGCTAATTTAATTGTCATTTGCCGTTTTAGTTTCTTTCTTTATTAGTATGGTAAACACTGGCTGGCTAAAAGCAATTTTGGGGGAAAAGGTTTATTTAGTTTAAAGGTCGCAATCAATCATCAATTGAAACCAAGGCAGAAACATTGAGAGAAGAACTGAAGCAAAAACCTTGGAGGAGCAATACTTATTGTCTCTGAGACTCACAGTCATCTACACTTATTACAGAGTTCAGTCCCAACTGCTAGGAAGCCTATAGAGGAATCAACCCTCCGACCTCAATCAATAACCAAAAAAATGTCCCACAAATATGCCCACAGTCCTTTTAATGGAGAAAGTTCTTCAAATGATGAGCTATCTTCTTGGGTGTGTCACTAGGAAATTGAGTTTGGGTGATAAGATTATCTCTTTTAAGACACCAGGATGTTAATGAAAGTCTGGAGAAAAGTTTCTAAAGTTAAGAATACATGCTTCTCTTACAAAACATGTGAGTTCAGTACTTTGCACCCAAGATGGGCAGCCCACAACCACTTCAAACTCTGTTTCAGGGTGCACCTCCACGTACCCTCACCTGACTTCCACTGGCCCCTGCAGACAAGTGCTCATATAAAGGTACATAATTCACAGCAATAAAAATGAAATAGAATTATTTATATAAATGAAACATTATTATATTTATATAAATGAAACAAAATTATTTATAGAATTGTTGAAAAAATATAAAGCATTGGTAAACACACTTCTTGTCAGAGAATGTAGTAATTTGCTTCAGGCACACTTATGAGCAGGAGTGATGTTAGAAATATAAAAAAATCCACATAAAATATCATCTACAAAAATATATCAATTTGAAACAAGCCAAAAAATTAAGCAGAATCAACAGAAATAGGAACAAATAATTCCCTTTTAGGAGAAAGAGAAAAATCTGAGTGAAGTGAAATATTAAAAACATGTTCCTGGTAGAAAAAAAATAGACTGTTTTTGTTTTTTTTTTGTTTTTATTCTCTGAATGAGTGTTTAATTTACCTAAAATCAGAATAAAAAACTATTATCCTAAAAGGAATATCCTGGCTCACAAATATAATCTACTTTACTCAGAATCACAGTGCATGGGAGAGTCAACTAATATTTTATATTTGATTTATTGGGCAATTTAAATCAAATATGATAAAAGTCTTTTGAATTTAAATAACAAACCAGAAATGCTCCAGCAAACACAAACATTATGTTAGAAGAGAAAGTTCAGAAATTTATGAAGCCATGTATACTGAGTGCATGATAAAAAAAATGTTTCAAATGACATTATTCAGGAAATCTTCTGAAGACACTTATAAATAATATATCTGTGATAATAATAATATAGACTTGAACAAAAATAAGATAAATTCCAGAAGAATTGGCAGCAAGAGATACAAAACCATAAATTAGAGTCATTCATTTGATTTCAAGATAGGTAAAGTTTTTATTTTTCTGTTTTTTAAAATGTAACAGCCATGAATTAGACATTGAATTAGAAGTTGAAAAAATCAACCACAGTCAATCTTTTAATTTTATAATTTAATTTTTTAAAGATAAAGCAGACCATTATGAACAATAGTGGGAGAGTTACATAAAGTGTAAATTTATGAAGAATGTATAATAAGTGACAAACTTATACCATAAATGTACAAAGAAATTAATGACATGAAATACACTACACATGGATGCTGAACAAATATAAAAGACTGTCTTCTTCAATGGTGTGGGTGTGAATAAGAACAAAAACTTCCTTACCATAGAATTCAGGAAGGCAGAGATTTGTAAAATCAGTGTTTTGTTGGTAAAACTTGCAGGCCAGACCCATCAGGCATTCCCAGGAGACAAGCTGGCCAGAAAAGTAGGCTAACTATGGACATTTGCTTCTTCCTCCTCTCCTCCAAATCCATTCCCCCAGTCTCATTCCGAGCCTTGTATCAAGTCACTGTTCTCTCCCACTTTCTCCTTACAGAGATCTTCCCCTCCAAACTTCCTTCTCCATCACTTAATCACAAAATCTAACTCCATCAGGCATTCCCTGGGAACCCACAGGCCACTCAGGACAAAAAAAAAAAAAAAAAAAAAAGGAGGTAGTCTTACTCGAGATCACATCTCTTCCAAATCCAACTCCTAGTTACACTCCTATCCGTGTAGTAGACCGCACGCTGCTCACCTCTAGCAGACCATATCGATCTTGTCTTCCAACCTTCTCCACTCCTCCTGCTATCCCAGCACCAAACTCCAGCCTCTGTTCAATTTTTGCCACCATCTCTAAGACACCTCATAGCACATCCTGTGTTCTACACAATTGGGAACCGACTCAACATCCACTTCCTAGTCATCTGAATTTCTAAGTGTTAGACCTTAATACCTAGCAACCAATTATACCAGGAACTCTCAGTAGCCCTACCTAGCCGATTCCCAATAGAATCCCATACTAGACAACACACAGGTACTATACCTTTGGGCAAAAGAAGCAAGGAACAAAACAACTAACCAACAGTACTCACACAAACAAACAATACCAGATATCAAAACCTAGAGTTACAAAATTTACAAACACAGATTCCAAGGCACAGGTGATAATAATTAACTATATAAGCAAATTGAAAGACAAAAAGAAAACCAAAAACCAAAATCAAAGCAAAGATACAACAACAAAAAAACCCACGATCATACCATTAGACGATGAAAAAACATTTAGCAACATCCAACACTGCTTCATGATAAAAAGTCTTGGAGAGATCAGAAATACAAGGAACATATCTAAAATGATAAAGGCTATTTACAGAAAGACAATAGGCAACATCAAAATAAATAGAAACTCAAAGCACACCCACTAAAATCAGGAATAAGGCAAGTCCGTCCACTTTCTCCATATCTATTCAATACAGCACTAGACATTCTAGGTAGAGCTATACAACAACTAAAGGAGATCAAGGGGATGCAAATTGAAAAGGAGAAGTCAAACTATTGTTATTTACATATAATATAATAGTATATAAAAAACTACCACAAAAATTTTACCAGAGATAAATACCTTCAGCCAAGTGTCTGAATACAAGATTAACTGAAAATAAATCAGTAGCCCTTCTATATACAGTTCACAAATGGGCTCAGAAAGAAATCAGGGAAACAGCACCCTTCACAATAACCAAAAATAATATAAAATACTTTGGGATAATGCTAATCAAGAAAGTGAAAGTCTTGTATGATTAAAAACTTCATGTCCTTGAAGAAGGAAATTGAAGATGATATCAGAAGATACAAAGATTTCCCATACTCATGGATCAGTAGGATTAACATAGTAAAAACAGCCACCTTACCAAAAGCCATCTACATGTTCACTGTAATCCCCATCAAAATTTCAACACAATTCTTTACAGACCTTTAAAGAAAAGAACTCAAACCAGACTCTCTGAATGTGGCGGCCAATGGGGGTGGACCGAGAAGCCATCAACAATGAAACCAGGACCTATCTCTTCTGGATGCATTATCTTTTTGGGAACCTAGTCTTTTTGGATGCACACCTTCCTAGGCTGGGATGGAGGGGGGTGGTCCTTGGACTTCCAACAGGGCAGGGCACCATGCCCTCTTTTAAGGAAGAAGGAGGAGGGAGGAGATAGCTAAAACAATACTATACAATAAAAGAACTTCCAGAGGTATCATTATGCCTTATTTCAAGCTCTACTACAGAACTGTAGTAATAAAAATTGCATGGATTTTGTATAAAAACAGAAACACTGATCCATGGAATTAAACCAAAAACCCAGACATAAATCCACACACCTATGGACACCCGATATTTTTTATAAAGAAGCCATATGTATGCAACTGAAAACAGAAAGCATCTTCAACAAATAGTGCTGGTCCAACTGAATGTTGTCACACAGAAGAATGCAAATAGATCCATACCAAGCTCCCTGCACAAATCTCAAGTACAAGTATACCTCAAGATAAAACTAGTTACACTGAACCTGATAAAAGAGAAAGTGGGGAATAGCCTTGATGGCTTTGGCACAAGATAGGACATTCTGAACAGGATACCATTCACACAACACACTAAGATCAACAATTAATGAATTGGATCTCATGAAGCTGAAAAGCATCTGTAAGACAAAGGACACTGTCAATAACAAAACAGCAACCCACATAATGGGAAAAGATTTACACCAAGTCCAAGGGCTAATATATCCAAAATATAGAAAGAACTCAAAAAGCTAGATGCCAACCAACTAAATAATCCAGTTTAAAAAATTTGGTACACATCTAAGCAGATATTTTTTAACAGAGAAAACCAAAATGGCTGAGAATCCCTTAAAGAAATGTCCAACATCCTTAGTCATCAGGGAAATGCATATCAAAACTACTTTGAGATTCCATTTTATGCCTGTCAGAATGGCTAAGATCAATAACACGTGTGACAACTCATGCTAGTAATGATGTGGAGAAAAGGAAAGCAAAAACATGTTCAGCTACTTTGGAAATCAATATGGTGGTTTGTCAGAAAACTGGGAATATATCTACCTCATGACAGCTATACCACTCCTGAGTATATACCCAAAGGATGATACATCATACCACATGGACACTTTCACAAATATGTTCATAGCAGCTTTACTCATAATAGCCAGAAATTGGAAACAATCTGGTATCCTTTAACTGAAGATTGGATAAAGAATATGTGATACATTTACACAATGGAATATTACTCAGCTGTTAAAACCAATCACATTATGTAATTTGTAAGCAAATGGATGGAACCTGAAAAAAAATCATTCTGAGTGAGGCAACCCATACCCAGAAAGACAAATATGGTGGGGCTCATTTAAAAAAAATCTGGAAATAAAAGATTCAGGAAGACTCTGCCTCAAAGATAAAAATCTATAGTAAAATGAAAGAAGGATGTAGCTCAGTAGTGGAGCATTTGCCTGGCTGATATGATATGTTAGTTTCAAGCTCTAGTATTGAAAATAGCCCAAATGGTTTCAGCAAGAGGAATGCCTTTCACAAGCTATATGATTAACACTCTTCCACTGCAGAACAGTGGTTTCCAGCCACTGTTTCAGTTTCCATCTGAATAGTGTAAGCACAAATGATCTCTATCTACTTTTTTTTTTTTTTTGCTGGCTCCAGTCTTTGGGTAAGAAGAATATCATCTCCTGGACTAACTGCCTCTGGTAAGATCAAATTAGGTCTTAGCCCTGAAGACCCTTCCTCATTCTCATCCTAAAATATTGTTGAACCCCTTTTTGGTCCAAGGAGTACTGGATTTCGTTCTTATCCTTATTTCTTAGGCTTAAGAAAGCATATGAAGTTTCTCTGCATATATTAAAAAGGACATTTTAATTTAACATAGCTTGAAAAGGTCTGGGTATGTATTTTATCTGAATATTTAAATAAAAGCATTGGATAGAAAAACACAAAAAAAGCAGAACATAGGCCATAGAGACAATAGAAGCCTAGCATAAGTGACACACGTTAGTGTGGGGAAATAAAATGTTTGAGCTGGTATTGTAGTCTAAAGCAGCTTAGCCAAGAATCTTTATACATCTGGATTCAAATAAAGTCATGGGACCTTTAAATAATTTTTAGCAAAGAAGGTCAGACATAAAATATATTACAAATAATATTTGTAGTAGGAGAAAATAAGTAAGATATGTCCATGGTATTTATTTCTGTTATACTGGGAAATTTTAGCATCATAACATATTTTATGTTAATGTATGATATAATATTTGTACTGGTATCTCAGGATGTGTCATTCTTCATGGAACTGCCATAATTCCTTTAATTCAAACAATACCTATATAATAATCTTGACTTTTGCCCTCTTGTCCCCAGGAATATGGATTCTTTGGCCATGCCTATGTTCGAAGGGATTCTTAAACTTTATATTAAATATGCATATGCATTAATCATTGTATTTTCTATGAAAACCTCCTCACAGACTTTTGCAAAGTAATTGAGTGAGTTATATTTAATTAAGCTTGTGTCATTGAAAAGAATACTATTTCTTAATAAAAATGCAAAGAACTTTTTTAAAAATACATAACTATATTACCCATTTTAAAGTATGAGACCTCTGTGAAGTAACTATTCACTTAACATAGAATAAAATCATAGAAAGAAATCAGTATCTCCAAAGAGATTTAAATGACCAGTGATTGTTTATTCCTGCTATTTGTTGGTGATAGTGTTTGTGTGCATTTCCCTTCTTTGGGGGTTGTTGATGTGAGGCTATCTGCTGCCTGTGTGTTTGTGAGTGCAGCTTCTTTGGGTTGAAGTCTTCCTAGTAGCACTTTCTTTAAGGCTAGGTTTGTGGATAGGTTTTGTTTAAATCTGGTTTTGTCATGGAATATCTTGTTTTCTCCATCTATAATGGCTTAAAGCTTTCCTTGGTATAGTAGTCTGGGATTGCATCCATGGTTTCTTAGTGTTTGCAGAACATCTCTCCAGGACCTTCCTGCTTTCAAGGTTTCCATTGAGAAGTTCGGTATAATTCTGTATGTTACTTGGCCTTTTTCCTTTGCAGCTTTAATATCTTTCTTTATTCTGTATGTTTAGTGTTTTGATTATTATATAGTGAGGGTACTTTTTTGGCCCAGTCTATTTGCTGTTTGCAAGCCTCTTATACATTCATAGGCATATCCTTCCTTAGGTTGGGAAACTTCATCTATGATTTTGTTGAACATACTTACTGTGTCTTTGATCTGGAGTTCTTCTCCTACTTCTATCCTTAATATTCCTAGGTTTTGTTTTTCCATGGTGTCCCATATTTCCTGGATGTTTTGTGTTACGAATTTGTTGAATTTAACATTTTCTTTGACCAATGAATCCATTTCTTCTATCATATCTTCAAAGCCTCAGTTTCTTTCATCTCTTATATTCTGATGATTATCGTTGCACCTGTAGTTCTTGTTTGTTTACCCAGATTTTCTTTTCCCAGAATTCCCTTGGTTTGTGTTTTCTTTATTACCTCAATTTCAATTTTTATGTCGTAAATTGCTTGAACTGTTTGCTTCACCTTTTTGATTGTTTTTTTTATTGGTTTTCTTTAAGAAATTTATTGATTTCTTCCAATTTTTTGTCTTTTTCTCCATTTCTTTACGGCAATTTTTAATTTCCTCTTTATGCATATCTATCATCTTCAAAAAGTTATATTTAAAGTCTTTTTCCTCTGTTCCTCCTGCGTTAGGATGTTCAAGTCTTCCTGCAGTATGACCACTGGGTTCTGGTGTTGTCATGTCTCTTTTTAGATTGTTGAGTGTATTCTTGCATTGGTATCTACCCATCCCTTTTTCCAATTGGTGCCAATAGTGTCTTTGCCACTTGGTCCAATTGTTGCAATCAGTGTTTGTGAATCAGTGTTTTTCTCTTGGACTAATCATTACAGCAGTTGTCTGTGTCTTGGGGAGCTGCTGAGGTCTTGGGAAATGGGTGTGTGGTGTGGGAAGTCCTTCTGCATATGTGTTGCTGTTATTAGTTAACAAATAATGAAGCTGCTCTCAGTTTAACAGAACATAGTCAGACTGGAAGATATATATATATATATATATATATATATATATATATATATATATAGAGAGAGAGAGAGAGAGAGAGAGAGAGAGAGAGAGAGAGTAGGCAGAGTCAGAGACCCGATGGAGCTGCCAGAGGAGAACAACACAAGTTGCCTGCAGAAAACTTACCAGGAGGCCATGAGCCTCATGGTAAAATATAAAATAATAGAAATAGATTTATTTAAGAGATAAGAATGAGCTAGAAATATGCATAAGCTAATAGTACAAGCAATGTTGTAATTGATACCGTTTCTGTATGATTATTTTGATTCTGGGCAGTCAGGAACAAACAAGCAGTGGGTTGTAGACTACAGGGTCTGATCAATGGCGGGGTTGGGGGGTGGAGGGTGTTAGAGAAGCCGGACTGCAGAAGGCTTTCCTGCTGGCTGACTAGGGTACCTGAGGAGGGTCAAGGAGGGCCCTGGGGTTTTGCCCTGGGTTCTAGGGCCTAGAGACTGGACCTTCCAGCTGGGGAGCTTGTCACTAACTTCTTGGTCTGCTGTGTACAATTACAGTCTTTGCCTCAGTGAGCCTCTAAGGTCATGAGGGATAGGTGGGTTTGGCGGTGGAGTAGGACTTGTAGGTTATAGGGTTCAATCGATGAGGGTGTTGGAGCGGCCTACCTGCAGGAGGCTTGGTTGCTGAATGGTTAGTAAAGCTGAGGCAGGTGGGAAATTGGCCTGGGTTTTGCCCTGGGTCCTAGGGCCTAGAGACTGGGCTGTCCTACTGAAGAGCTGGTCACTAACCTCTTGGTCTGCTCTGTGCAGTCGTAGTCCGTCTTCTGAGGCATCTTAAATTTAGCGTATTTTCAGATTACTTAATGAATTAACCTCAAGTTTAAAACATGTAAATCACGTTGAATATAGACGTTCTTAAATGAGGATACATTATGGTTGACAGCCTAGTCTTAAACAAGACATTTATAGTACCTTCTAAAACTCATGGAACATTGGTGAAGGAGGAGGAAGGAATAATATTTTGGATCAGCCGGAATACAGAGATGAAGATTGTAAGATGTCATGCACTAGACATGGTATAGCCGTTGCAATTATGAGTTATTAGCAGTTGCAGTTACTTGGAGGGGGCTTACATAAGATTGGCCCTGTCAACAATCAGTCATAGGTGTTCCATGGGTGAGCATCACTCATGAGATCTTACCACTTACTGATGAACTAATAGCTGTTCATAGATTCTTAGCAGGGAATCATAGTCCTTGGTTTTGTTCTCTAGAGATTAACTGCTTGCAATGGATAGCTTCCAATATATGGCCTCATTAAATTGGTGGATCAGAAAACAAAATAAATCAGAGATAGAGAGATGGCTTACCAGTTAGAATGCTTTTGGTTTTCTAGAGAACTCAGGTTCTATTTCCAGTACTAACATGTCTACAGCTGGTCAGCAATTCTTGTCCATTTTCTGACCTCCAAGGACATCAGGCAGACATATGGTGTGCATATGAAGAAAACACCCCCCCAACACACATTAAAGAAAAATAGTAAAAACTGTGAGAAAGATATTGGTAGGGAGGATGAGGGGTGGGGGCAGGGGAGGTAAGAGAAGGTGAAGGACGGCAGTAAAATTATCCATTATATATGCATAAGGAATTATCAAAGGATAAATTTAATTCATTAAAAATAAAAATCTTCCTTCATCATAAAATGTCAGTCTGCCAGTTTTTACTAGAACCCAGGTAGACATTTTTTTCCCATACATTATTTTGTTTTATTTTTTCCATTCAAGAACATAATTAAAGAAATAAAATTTTTACCTTTCTTCCCCTTCTCCCGGTCCCCTCCCACTACCCCCCCCACCCCTCCTCCCTCCCCCTTCTTCCTTGAAAGAGGGCATGGTGCCCTGCCCTGTTGGAAGTCCAAGGCCCACCCCCATCCCTCCCGGCCTAGGAAGGAGTGCATT
>PVIU01010744.1:0-68419 GCA_004026605.1 Ondatra zibethicus | reverse complement strand
GGTTCTACAACTGAGCTGCTGAACACCAACAGAGGAATCATTACTTGGGTTCAGAGAATCTCCCAAGAGTTTCAAGTTTTATTCCCAGCAAAAGAAAGAAAACTTGAAACTAAGGCAAAACAGGGCAAACATTCAAGGCTAGCAGTTGGGAAAGCCTAGCTGCTAATTTAGTAAACTTTCTAGACTGTAATCTGGAAAAAACAATAAAAGGACATTTTCTCTTGAAAAAAGTAATTCTTATTTATTCTCTGAGAATTTTATACAACATATTTTGATCAAATTCATTTCTCTCCCTAAACTTCTCCCAGATCCTCCTCCACCTCTCTACTCACAAATCTTAATTTGCCGTTCTGCCTTTCCTCTCTCACTCCCTCCCTGTCTTCCTTTCCTTCTCTCAAAAACACTAATCAATGAAGTTCTGGTTTGTGTTGACCAACTAGTCTACCGCATGGGGCTTACATCTGAATGTAGTCAATATGCCAGGTACTCACTTTCCTTGTCCAGCCACAATCAAATGCAAATAGATACTTAGGTAGGGGTAGAATTTTATGCCCATGAATAATAGAAGAGAATTTTCTAGAGCTAAATAAAGATGAGAGTTTTTGTTTGCCAAGGTCACTTCAATGTCAAAGAAAATAAATAGCAATTACCTCAACTATAAAACCAAATATAGGGGAATAATCACAAGACAGGGAGCCAGAAACCAAACTCCTCAGACCTAAGGTGAGATACAACATCAGGGGTCAGTTGTAAAGACTAGGAGGGCTGGACGTTGGCAAGCCCTGTCTACCATGAAGGGCACTGCTATGGTGAATAAGAGCATTGAAACTCCAGCGGACAACTTGGCATCCACAACTGTAACCTTGAAGCAAACTGCAGAACGTTTCATTAGCTTTGAAAGTACAGAGTAGGCCTGTCTGTCTAGCTCTCAGTGCTGTGGTTGTTTCCTCAACTCCCAGTGCACTGTGCAGTGCTCACAGCTGGGACATCAGTCACCACAGGATGTAAAAACTGAGGGTCCAGAAGGATAGGAGAACTTGCCTGATCCACACACTGTAAAGTGAAATATGGCCAGCAGAGACACCAATATGCAAAGGAAGTGAGCTACTCAAGACAGCAATGGAGGCCATCTGACATTTGTCCAGAAGGGCTCCCTCCCGTCATGCATCATCAGAAAGATGCACCTACAAGGTGAGCTGGCAACACTCACCCCCACATGTTTCAAGAAGACTTGCTGCTCTCGTGTTGCCCTTTTCATCCCTGTGCTTTCCCTTTTTGTATTTTTGATCTACTTTTAATACTACTTTGACTTTTCCCATCTCTTCTTGACCTAATCTTTTGATGTCTCTGGTGCTCCTTCATAACAGCCCCACCCATGTCCTCTTACTTTTCCATTATTTTATCTAATCTGGCTTCTTTCTCACGGTCTATCATCTAGCCCTCTCCTTTATCTTCTTTACATTGGCCATTCCTACATTTACTCCAGGTAGCTTTAAATGTTATAGCACATTCCACATTAGTTATGACAGTCTCCGTTGTGGGGCATTGACCATGTATCAGTGGCAGTGTTGAAGCTGCAGCATTCCGTTTTTGTCCTATTTAGTTAGTCTAAAGATTGAGCTCTCAAAGACAGGCTTCTCACTAAGACCCCCTGCATGAAGATGGTGGAGCTGTCTAAACAAAATGATGTGAAGGCTGCTACACATATGGACAAGAAACATGAAAAAGCAGGGTGGCATGTCCCCTCCTGAATTCTGACTCTTCAAATACTGAATTGAAAGATATTGAAATACATACTGCTCTTGTAGAGGACTGGAATGCAGTTCTCAGAAGCCACATTGGATGGCTCACAACTACCTGTAAGCTGCAGGGGGTCTAATACTCTCTTCTGCCCTCTGAGGGCACGCACGCGCGCGCGCGCACACACACACACACACACACACAACTAAATATTTTTAAAGTTAATAAAGTGTACATTTAGAGTTATACAGGAGATCATCAAAATACGACCAGAAACAGATTCTTTAAAAATAATGAGGAATTTAAAAGAACTTTACATATTTCATAGTATATGTTAATTCAGTCATTATGAACAGGTGCAGAGTTAGATCTGAGAGTAGAACCACAAACGGAACAGAAACTTTTCCTTGCAGAAGCCCACATTCTAATGCTATAACTTATAGGATTTATTTGCATCAGAAGTGAACATTCGTAGGATTTAGAGTCCATTGGACGTGAGTATAATTTTGATCCTATTTTCATTACAATTATGTTTTTTAATGTGTGTGTACCTCGTTTTCTCAAAAACAGAAAGGATGTTACAGCTCTGCTTAATGTCTCCTGAAGATATCAATAGGTATCAATACTATTTCTAAAATGTCGGCTGCTATAAACATGAGGCTCACAGGCATGTGTCCGGGCCGCCCACCCTCATGCTCTATTCCTAGTTAAAATTGCTCCTTTCAGTGTTCCAACTTGGCAGTTCTACTCTATGCTTATCAAGATGGCAGCTAATAAACAAAGACGTGAAGCTAATGGGTAGGGCAAAGAATATATGTGAGTGTGGCCAGATGGTGAAGTACCATAGAAGTTCCAAGTTCTTGCCCCGACTTAACCTTGAATAAGTCATGACTCATTACTCTTTCAGAGTCTTGATACAATATACGAATGAATTTTGTCACATATAAAAAAGGAGTTAGAAGACTATTTAATTATTGATTTTTTTATTTTCTTTCCCAATATTACTTACCTTTTAGCAGGGCTTTTGTTTTTTTTAGGTAACATAAGTACTTAGAGAAAAGAGTGCTTATAAAGTTAAAATATCAAGTACAGGAGTTTGGCAACCCAAGGATATTTTGAGCATAGAGTTATCATTGCAGGTCCTTAATCTCACACTGATAACAACTCATGCCTGGTCTGGATTTCTCTGGAAACATACTAAAGAAAACTCAAAGCAAGATACATTAACAATTTGCTGATGGTTACACACGCTCCCTTCCAAACGTTGGTATTCAACAAAATTCCAGATGTGTCTGGCCTGAGCAATATTTGTTTTCAAACCCATGCATATTTTAGTGAAAATTCTGCTGATACGTTTTTGATTAGTTATGTGTCAGTCATTGAAAATTAGTTTATGTCATAGTTATCTAATATCCAGAAGGATTTATGAGTATTTAAAAGCTCTTTCCTTTAAAAGCAAAAATAGAACAGCTGTTCTAAGTAGCAAGCCCAATAACAGGCATCTGTAGCTTGCCAAAAGTAAATAAAATTTATACACCTAAAGTTTCCATTTTGAGTCAAAACTCCAAATCCATCATCTCTGTGTTTCATCTAAAGAAACCTTAACAAAACAAGTTCTTTCCAAAACAAGCAGAACACTGCCAGCCAAAAAGAGACTTAAAGTAACAAAACATACCCACAAGTACAAGCCAGTATTAGCTGATTGGTGTGAAGATATTGGATACATAATATAGAACCAAATGAAGAAATTAAGGCCTCCATTTGTTGAGAAACTTCAATGAGTCATTTTCTGTAATCTTAGCTTACTTCCTGTTGGTGAATATGGAGTCACTGAGGCTGCCCTACCTGTTTCAAGATGTTGAAGGCAAAGATAAGACACATAGAGAGTATCTTGGCCCCTTAAAAGGTGCATGAAGCAGTATGAAATTGCATTGTATTTAAAGAGAAAGGTGTAAAAGCATAACCACCACGAAGGCACAATGAGTTGTACAAAAATGCAACGTGTTAATTTCAAGGGAAGGCTACTGACGGAAAGGTAACATGAGAAAAATTGAATCCTGGCATTTCTTCAACATAAAACCATCAGAGTAATGATGCTCTCACACTGATTCAGCACTTGAGTGTCATTTTGGCCAAAGACAGTCAAGTTTTCAGAATTTTTCAATGTAGAACCCAAATAAGTATCTACAACGTCCTAGCCCCATTGATACACATTATCTTATTCAATTCTCACTAATTCTTTTAAGTATGATCCTCAATTTATAGGGAGGGAGACTAAAAGAAAATATTTCAACTGCATGTAATAATGGGTAACAGTAGTAAACCAAAAAATGTCTTTGGGCTTCATATTTGCCATGGTCATGGTCTCTTCACAATAGTAGAAACCCTAACTAAGATAGCAGGTATAAGGAATTTTATTTTCTCCAAATTTACAATGGGCCTTTGTGCTGTTTGGTTTTGCTTAAAATGTATACTAAGAAAGTCAGTCATAATATTTCCTAGAGTAGATAGGCCCCTGGGGGAAATACATTTAATGAAGTCCTAGCAGCTGGATCATGATCAACATATTTACCCAATGACTACAACATGTTTGTGTCTGCATTTTACCATCTGACAGGAGAGTCCACACATCTTCCTATAGTGGTCTCTTTCCAGGTTCCAAAAAGAGCAAGGTGAAGCCTGAGGGATTGGCTTTGGATGTGTATAGTGTCCCTACCACTGCACTTCATCGGCCGTGGCAAGGCATTGTTGGGAACTAGATTAAGGATGACTGAAATTGATTATACATCTTGCTGGGAGAAGCTATAAAATGAGAATAGGTCTTCTCATCTATTTCTTAATTCTATTGTCAGCATCCAATGCTCTGATACAACTATATATATACATATCACTAAAACAATGAAAAGGAGGCAGACTATAGCTGTCCTGTGGACTCTGTCTATCCATGAAGTGTCTATCTTGCATTGCCTTTTGGAAACATATAATATTTTCATTTCCCAGGCTTACAACTTAGGGTGGGGGAGAAGGAATGAATTTATACTAGTGTGAATCCTACCTTGAATTTCACACAGAATTACTTTAAGTGAGATTTTTGACTTTTGACTGTTGAACTGAAGATGGAATGGGTTAAGACATGTGGAGCCTGTTAGGAATTTCATGTTAGAAGGACATTCATTTTGGAGACTAGATTAAAGTTGCTATCCAAGCATAAGTTCCTCGTGAGGATGAATTGACTACCCCACCAAATGTCTCACCACTGCAATATTTATTGTCCCTCTTTATACATGCAGCATGAAGACCCTTACTAGTTTCTGTCACCTTGAACTTAATGAATACAGGACAAATCATCTTATATACCTTACCTAAGATCTCACCTTGTTTTTTTTAATTGAATATGTATATGCAATATTAATACCTTCATCACGTGTCTATTTAGAAAATTCTTTAAAACATCTTTTTCATAGGCTTTTCAGCCCTCACCTAATTATCTTCCTTCTAAATTCCTGACCATGAATAGAAATTTTTAGCCACTATTTAAGAATGAATAAAGATCCAAAGTTGTGGCCTCTCATTCCAATAAAAATAAACAGATACTGCCCACAGTCCCACTTCCTGGGAGGGGTTTCCTTTACTTAAATTTTCAAGTGACATGTCAACCATCCAGGGCCAGTATACTATTGGAAGACAGTTCTGCATGTCTGGATTACACTGGCATTTCTGAGCTTCTGATGAACATAATTACTGATGAGCTATTTCTACATAAGACATGCAAATGCAAATGACTGTGGGTGTCAGAGGTTCTGTTTCTATGTAAAGAGGAAGTCATATTTTGACTGCTGAGGACTGTGAAGACTATAAGGCTTCATTCTACTTATACACTAATTTTATGTAAAGACAGAGGTTACTGGATCAGGCTAACTAATTCTTTAATATTCTATTTCCATTTGACAAATGAGTTTAATTTTGTCCTGTGCTCCTAACTAGGACTTTGTAACTAAGTCATATTTAGCTCTTCCCAAGTGGGAATATCATGCTGGAAGGTTATAATGTTTTTAGGGGTCAGTAGTTTGATGCTAAATAAAGGACAGTCATCAGATTACCCCTTTTTAGAGAGAGGTATGGTAGCCATGTCAAGAAGATGTAGAGTTTGGTTTTCTAAGAGGTCCCTGTGGGTAGACTTTGCCCTATGACAGATGGTACAATCATCAGTTACAGAGACTTACAGTTCAAAAGAGGTCACTGGGGTCATTAGGTCCCAGAGACACCAGGAACATGCCACAGTCTTCTGGATAACTTCTCCCATAGTCTGTTGGTTTGGCTGACACTCAACCATGCTGATTTATGGGTTGGCTGGTATGCATAAGAAAATAGAATGCCAAGGGAATCACACATGTTCCAATAACTAAAGAATCCTATAAGGTATAGAGCATCCTTTTAATGTTGTAAAGACTGATTTTGCAGCAGATTTTCCTTGACTTCAAAATGTACAAAGCATTGTGAATTTGTCCACATAGACAAAAAAAAAACTGGCAAGCAGGACCCTAGATTTTTGTCTGTTCTATTTTTTTCAGTGCCCACTAGCTAGTAGATTTATGATACCATTATAATGATGCAATTTAGAGTGAAGCTCCTGCCTTGCTAACCAACAGGACAGATCCAAGAAAATATTTGAAGAAGGTCAGAGGAAAAAGATTCATTCTAAGCCCTTAACTCCACCCTGACCTTCATGCTAATGGCAGGTGGCTTGAACTTACCCTTCACTAACATTTTCCTACCTGCATGTTGTACAGCTGTTTCCTCCAAATTTAAACAGTCCCTCAGATTAGAAACAGGGATGGGAGTAGGCTCATAATGCTCAGAAAGAAAAGAAAACATATAAGTTAAAAGATTTCAAAGGAAACTGTTTCCCAAACACAACAGGACTGATGCGCCTATGAACTCACAGAGACTGCGGCACCACACACGCGACCTGCCCAGGTTCAAAACAGACAAAATCCAGCCCTGAGAAGGTGAAGTGGACACAAAGCTCTACCCCCAACAAACAATCTATTTGCAATTGATATTTTCTGGGAAAGGGAAAATCAGTTTTCTCCAAAGGAGTGTTTCTAGATATTCCAACCACACATCAGGGCAGGCCCCATGTCGAGGAGGTGTTCCTGATTTCTGTGTGTTTTCTCCATTGCCTTGGTGTTGTTGAGTTTTTGCTGTTGTTTTTGAGAGAAAGCGGTTGGGGGAGACACACATGTACATACACAGAGAGAGAGAGAGAGAGAGAGAGAGAGGAGAGAACAGAGAGAACACGGAGTTGGTTGATAAAAAGGGGTTAGTATCTGGGAGTATTGGGGAAGGGGAAAGAATATGAACAAAATATATTACATGAAAAGAATTTTAATTTAAACAATAAATGAAATACGCAAAGCTCAAGATGCTCCCTAAAGTTACAAGACTCACAAGGCCCCAAAACTTGCCCAGGAGAAGAGACTCTCAGAGTGGCTAAGTTGTCTACACGTTGTGCAGCGAGCTCCAGCGATGCAGTTTGCATGAGTGTTTGTTCCTTCCAGGGTGAGCTTTATCAGGGTGCGTCAGCATGCTCCTGTAAGTAGCTGCTTCTGCATACTCCTGTAACTGACCCTCTAAGAGCTTACTATTCGACTCTGCTGGGCTTGAGTGGAATCATTTCGTTTGTCTGATATCAGTGCCGTATCTGGGAGTGAACGTGTGTTTGCTCAGATCCCCTGAGAAGGCATTACACAATTGGGTCGCTTCCTAGTTGGGATAGTTGCTTGTTGTGGAGCATACCACCACAGTAACTGTCATTGTACCTACAGGTATAGACACAATAACAACAGCGTCATGAGTTAAGACAAGAGGCTCTGTACACAGTATCCTATCTCTTTTCATAATTTTTCTTTATATTTCGGTGGTGACATGTGGTATTTAAAGGCTTTTCAAAACAAAGAGTCCTAAGCTCATCTTGGTTAGGATACTTTCAAAAACCATGAAACTGTTTAAAAAGAATACAAAAGGGTCAAATGTCACAGAAAGAGATAGAACTCTGGGGGTTGGAGAGTTGGCTCAGTCCTTAAAAGCACTGTCTGCTCCTCCAGAGGACCTGGATTCAATTCCCAGCACCCACATGGCAGCTCACACCTGTCTGTAACTCAGTTCCAAGGGACCTGACTCCCTCACAAAGACACACATGCAAAACACAATGCACTTAAAATAAAAATGAAGCATTAAAAACTGAAAATAAAAGAGACAGAACTCTGAACTGTTCTGCTTTGTGATCTAGAGTATGCTCTTGACTAGAGCAGTGTTTCTGCTCTCCTCAAACATCTAGACTTTCATGACCCACTAGCTTTTTTTAATATTTTTTTCCACATTTAATTTTTTATTATTGCATTATAAATAATACCATTCAAAATTTCCACCTCCTCCACTCCTCCCATTTCCCTCCCGCTCCCCCAATCCCCCTCCCCTTTTCCCCTCCAGTCCTAAGAGAGGGCAGGTTACCCTGCCCTGTGGCCCACTAGCTTTATTTCTGCTTTGGAGAACCCTTTACTCAGCAGGATATGACAGAATAGCTGCAGGTACGTTAGCTTGGGTCTCCTGACTCATTGCTCCCTTGTCATGATAATGCTCCCCACTTTTTGAGCATTTAAAAAATATTTTTAAAAAACTATAGCAACATCCAAGAGGACTATTTTAATTTTATCGCTTGAACTCAGGGTCTAAACAGTCTTCAGCAGGACAGTAGAGTACTCTGACTGTCCCTCGGATAAAGAACTTTAGTTACTGTATCTTCTAAGATTCTCCAACTACATTTATAAGAGCCACCTTCCCATTTTTCTCTTCCAAAAAAGTCAAATTTCCATTCCCCACCTCTTTTTCATTATCAAAACCTTTTAGCATCTATGAGGGATCTGAGATCATAGCATATTTGTAAAGAAGTAAATCATCTTACCCTGTGCTCTGGCAGAAGACATGAGTCTCATGGGTCATTGGTAAAATACTTACAGCTCACAGCAGAGAGAGTATTACACTCTGTCTGTGTCAGTTTCCTTTGACTCTGGGCCCCGGTGGGAATATTTTAAAGTGTCCCAGACAAATATTGTCCATGTGATGAGTTTGCATCACAGTTGAGAATTACACATCCAGAGACCCCAATTATTTAATAATGTGCTTCAAACAAACCGGCCTATCTTTGCCTGAAAAGCTGTTATTACTTTTTATTTTATTGGACAATGTTAAGGTAATTCTATTCCCTTTCTAAGCACATTAGACACAATAGAGATACTGACAGCCTTTATCCAGACTAACTTTTCAGAACTGCTCCCTATAATATTCCACAGACCACAAATAGATTAGCAGAAAAGCATTCAGGAACACTTGGATATTTCAGATACCATTTTTCTGGTTCCACTTCAACTTTGTACTTTTTTGGATTCCATAATTAACAGGTCAGAGGTATATGCTAAGGATGTTTGCATGAGCCATCAAGAATCATATTTTTATTTATCTAAAATTACTTGTAAAAATACATATTCATACAGAGTTTAAATGTCTTAAGTATTTAGAACTTAAGTCATTTAAACTCTTATATAATTCTTATAGCTCTCCCAAGAGCTATAGAGTATGTAACAAAAACCCTAGTGATCAACATGAGAAAGCCCTTTTCCTGTTTTTGAACAGGGGAGTCCAAGAGAATCGCAAAACAATGTAGGATATTATTGTTGTTCTTAGCCATCAGAAGTTGAAGATAAATCCCTATTTCTGAAGACACCATTTATTTTGGACGCAGAATTTGGAGAATCTGAACTGGATCTGACTGAAAGCCTCCTCCTATGGACTACCAGGCATTTTTATAGAAGTAGCCACAGGATGAAAGTAACTATGAGTCCCACCCAGCTGTGATGCTAACTAACTGCAATGACCAGCATAGCAAGATACCCCTAAGGGTGCAATAGTGAATTCATATCTTAGTGGCAAACAATAGCTATATAATTAGAATTGAGAGCTTATTAACCAGAGTGAAACATAGCCAATTACTTGGGACTAGTAACTTCATGGATTTGGGGGGGGGAGTACTACTACCATGCTACTAAATCAGCATAATTCTTAACTACATTCTTAACACTACCTCACCTTATACCCACTAGAAAATGTAGCCATCAATCCTTACCAAAGAAACTTCTCTTTGAAATAGACAAAGACCATTATAGAAAACTACAACTGTACAAAACTCAGAGAACAAGTGACTGTAGGGTTCCTAGACCAAGCAGATACATCTAAAACTCGACTTCTGTACGTAAGGCTCAGGGAACATCAAGGAAAAAGGAGCAGAAAGATTTTAAGTTCCAGATGCCTAGAAAAGGAAATTGTGTCTCCTAGAAATGACAGAGAAGCTTCACCCATCATGCTTCACACATATTGCTGCCTAAGTAACACATGAACAAGTACAACAATAGCCAGACTAACATAGAAGAGGAAACTCTCAGGAAAACTCCACCCCTTAGCAAAGAACTATGGACAACTAAATAATGATGAGAGTGGAAGAATTAGTATTCCCAAGGGTCAAGCCCCTTACTTGGCTATCTGATATCAAATGTCCATCCTCGAAATGACTTCCATACAAACAACAGCAAATTGACTCAGCAGGTTGTATTTATATAGGTGTGCATGTGCTTGTGTGCGTGTGTGTGTGTGTGCATCTGTATGTGTGTAATAACAATTAAAGAAAAAAGGTCATGAATTTGAAAAGTGAGTAGAGGATGAGACGAGTTGAGAGAAGGAAAGAGAATGAGGAAATGGTGCAATTACATTTTAATTTAAAAAATTAAATATAATTCTTAGGCTTCTTTCTCCTTTCTCCCATTCATATACTTAAGTAGTTCAACACAAACCTATCTTAGTATACTGTCAGCTTATTTGATAGCTGCATATTAATAGATAAATATTGATGGAAAATCCTATCATCTGAATGCACTGTAAATCTGTGATCATGTTCTCAAGTAGGAGTTGTGTTCCATTATGGGTTCATTGCACTGGAATCTCACCAACACTGGACATTATTGATCTCTGGCCCTGTAGTCAGATTGATGACTATCTTAAATGTCACCATAGAAACAAATTCTTGTAAATAATTATTTCACAGACAATATTTCTACTTGAATATTTGTCAAAATTAATGTCTAATAAGCCTCCCCTTCCACCTACTTCTGCTACATTTTCCTAGGCTTACTCTTTACCCAGTTAATGCAGAGCACTCTGCCTATTCAGCTGCTGAGCCCTACATCTACGAATCATTCTTAATTAATCACTTTCCCAAACACCATTACGAGTATTTCAACAAATTACATCATTCAGCCCGTAACATATGTTTCAACTTTTGTCATCTCTCATGGTCTCATAAAACTTCCATCTTTCCTTCTGTTACCTCTTGATGTGAGGCCTAAAGACCATTTCTCTAGTAAACAGCAAGTTTTAGTTCTAAAAGCCAGGATTCTAGATGTATTTTTGTTGCCTTTCCTAAGATAATAGAAACCTTGACCCACTGAGCAATAAGATACTTGAAGATATTATAGTTATTGTTGACTTTCTGTTATCTATTTTATCTAACTCCTTTCTGGTTTTTCATTTATCAAGTTCATAACATCAAATGCAAAATTCCATGATCTCAAATAATTGGAAACAAGTCTAAAATAATTTTACCTGTAATTTAGAGCCTTAGATTATTCTCTGGGACTCAGAGCATTTGGGTAATACTTTTATGGCACAGAGTGAGTTACTCCTACTGCTCAAACTAGAGACACATATCAGGACCTTCTGTTTAGTGTTCTGTGTACCACTCCAAAAAGCAACACTGCCAGGCTCAGGGGATGGATCAGTCTCCAGAATGCTAACTCCACAAGTACCTATGCTTGGATCCCCAGCCCAAACATAAAAGGCCAGGCATGGGAGCATACATAGAACTATCACCCCAGTACTGGGGAGATAGAAACTGCTAGACAGTGGTGACTTTTAGGTAGACATTCTAGCTGAAATGGTACGCTCCAGTGCAGAGAATGGATTTGTCTACAGAGATCAGGTAGAGAGCAATATTAGTGAAAGACTCCCATTGTTGGCTTCTGGCTTCTAAATGCACATATATGTGATAGAGAACCTCCTTACACCAGGTGGAGCATCGCCTTGGGTACCAAAAAGCTGCAGTTCCTCCGGCTCGACCCCTCTTCTTCCCACGCATCACGCCTGGATGTTTCCTGTTTCCTCGTTGTGATCCATGAGCTTCCCTTTTAATAAAGAAAAACCCTAGGATACCCTATTTAGAGCTAGTGTGGGATTATTTGATTTGCATTCCTCTCTCATTTGACACGTTTTACTTCACATACACATACCACTATCCCCCCAAAATAAATAAATAATAAGTTATGTGTATAACTACAAATGTATATATAACCACATGATATGATATCATAGCAGTCTTATAACCATTCTTGGCTAATTGCTACAGTCCTTAACTTGGTTTGTGAGAAAGACACGCATGTCTTCATGTCCTGGTTAGCTTCAGCTGCCAGCCTGGCACAGCCTGGAGTCTCGGTTGAGGGACTGTACACATAAGGCTGGCCCATGGCTATGTCTGTGAGGGGCTCTCTTGACTGTTCATAGTGACATCCCATGTCAAGAGGTCCTGTGATCAGTGAGCTTTCCTGTTTCCTCGTTGTGATCCATGAGCTTCCCTTTTAATAAAGAAAAACCCTAGGATACCCTATTTAGAGAAAGCTCACTGAGTACAATCCTGTAGATCCTGTAAGCCAGCCAGTGACGATTCCACAAGCAGCTTTCCTCCATGGTTTCCACTTGGGTTCCTGCCCTGGCTGCCCGTAATAATGGACTGCCAACCAGACGAGTAAAATAAATAAAGCTTTGGTCCACCAAGTGGTTTTTGGTCAGAGTATTTTATCACAACAACAGAAAACAAAAATTGGGCTAGAAAGTGATATTAGGATAGCGGGGGTTGCTGTGATGGACCTGAACATGCGACGCTTTTATAACGTTGGACTATTTTGTTGGAGGATTGTGGGGATTTGGGAATCTTGAACTGGAAATGCCATCGAACACTCAGAGTTTAATGAGCCTTTTTGTGGAAGTTTGAAAGATAAAAATATCGAAGAAAATGTAGCAATGGCGACCTGGCTTGTGGCATGTCAGAGGGAAACAGAGACACTATCAGGGTCATTTATGTAATATTTTGGAGTAGAGTCTGTGTTTTCTGGTCACTTTGTGATTAGCTTTGATTAACAAGAGACAAACTCCACTAAAATGAAAACTTGTGTACATCACTGGGTGGTGGGAACAGCACACTAGAAGTGGTGGACCAAGAAAACCAAGGATACATCTGAAGCCTGCAGTCAGACGTATCACTGCGTAAGAGTCACCCATGCGTTACTGGTTTTGAAGACATAAAGCTCAAGGTTGAGGGGGTCATGGAGAGCACCTGAGGCTTGTTACTCTGTGCCAGGGTTGGCGTTCCTGACTCTGAGGGATTGTGCAGCCTCAATTGCAGTATTGATCTCACGGTGTTACAGAGCCAGAGCAGGGGACCATCCGCCAGATACAGCAAAAGGTGTAAAGTGGAGTCACCTGATGCCTGAGACAAGCTAGGGGTGTTGGAGATGGTGGAGCTGTAGAGCTGGACTGCCTAAACCCTTTGGAGCCTAGAAATCATGTGTCCCAAACACTGAGCATTGAGCTACAGTATTTTATTTACATAGTTAGACTTTTAGTATTGCTTTGATTTGACTTCCTGTGCTCTGCTCTTTTCTTTTTGAACTAAGAAATGTTTCAGTTGTTTTTTCTAATTGTCTAGGAGGCCACAGTTAAGCGACTATGAATTTTTAAAATGACCTTGACTTAAATTTTTAAAATTTCAAAAGATTACTGTAGGACTCCTAATGCTGGACATATTGGACTGTGTTTTATATTATGATATCAGCATGAGCTCTTGAGGACACGAAATGAAAAGTTATGGCTTAAAGTATTGTGTTTATGTGTTGAGTTGACAAAAGATGGGTGTTCTAATCCTCTTCAGCGGTCCAGATGATATAGCCTAGAGTCATCTGGGGGAGTCTCAATTGAGAAATTGCCCACATCAGATTGGCTTTAGCTGTGTCTGCAAACTCTCTTGATTGTTGATAGATATGGATGGTTGAGGCTACAGCAGACAGTGCCAGCCCTATTCAGATGGTCCTGAACTGTATAAGAAATAACTGAGAACAAGCTTGTGAGAAAGCCAGTCTATGAGCAAACAAGCAGTGCTCTTCTGTGGTTTCTGCTTCAAGGTCCCGCTTCAGTTCTCTCCTTGGATGCCCGCCCTTCATTATGGACTATCGTGGAGAAGTGTAAGCCAAACAAATGCTTTCCTAAATTCTTTTTGGTCAGCCTGTTTTATCAGTGTAATGGGAAGGAGACTAGGGCAGTGAACATTTTGAGTACAATTTAACACAAAGATCTGGTCACCACCACTCTCTTCCCAAACACCCCTCTCAAGGTTGTACGTTTTTGTGAATGGGTCACATTTGCAAAGGAGAAAACTACTGTCACTGGGGGTCGGTCTAGCATCTAACCTATCGAGACTTAAACTTCCTAGAACTTCTTTCTTTAATATTAGATATACTCCTCCAATATTAAGAAACATGTTTTGAAAGTACCATAAATAAGTCTTATAGCAGACTCTGGGTTTCTTTTCTGTTTGTATAAAGAGTCTGACTGCCTGTTTATTTTATTTCAACATATGGGATAAATTATATCTTACCTTTAAAATGTACTTTAAATCACCGTTATGTCTAGAAGTTTTGTCAAAAATTGACCACCAGTAAGAGCCTAACAAGGTTACAAACTGAGAACTGAGTTGTGCTAATCCCAACTTCTACAATCCAACATTTCAACCTGTATCTATTAACTGTTCTACAAGCTACTCTGCAGATATCTATATATTTGAAAGGTAGGCTCAGCACTTGGTGGATACATACAAGTTTGCCACACTTGAGGTGAACTGTGTACATTCCACAGCAGAAACACAATCACAGGAGAGGAATTTCAATGAATATCTCAGATACACACAGAATGTCAGATGCGCTGGTGGAGCTAAGAGAGAGCTAGCACAAGGTGTATTAGGGGACTGGGAGAAATACCATGACAACTGAAGCAGAAGTTTCCACATGTTTTGCAGGGTTCAGGGGCCTTAAGCTTGCAAAGTGAATAATCAGAACACACACAGAATTTCATCATTTAGATGGTGGCCCCATTCTGATTGCAATTGTTACTCACGTGGCTTTTGCTCAGGAAGCTGTTACCATCAGCCCAGGAGACTCTATGCCCATCAGAGCTCATCTAAATTAGAGAATTCCTAGAAAGAGAAGGATAATAAGTAAATATATAAGTGTTTGCCTTCAGCACTAAGCCTAGTGCTCATAACAGTTTTTCTTTTGATAACAGTTCTTCTTTATAGAACATTTCTCCCAATAGGTCAAAGGTTATAGTGTTACTCTTGATTGCAGAGATGAGCATGTGGTTTCCAGGCTTCCATTCAAAACAATACATCTGTGCTGCCCTAGCGGAAATGATGGGTTCTATAGCAGGTGTGCTAGGATTCCTAGGGGAGGACACGATTATCCGTATTAGATTGAACTTGGAAGCTCAAATTCAATATCATACTGTATTATGAATTCAGAGAATGCATTTGAAGACAATAAACTTTAAAACAAACACTGAGTATAGAACAAACCAGAAACTATGCACTTGGTGACAATGTTTGAGCCCCAAATCTAGCTTTACTCAAATCCTTAAGACTACTGTGAATGACATATGTATAATTATAAAGAAAGAAATCATAAAATCACAACAAAGAATATTTAGTTCTGGGATATAGTTTCAAACTAGGATTTTCAAATATCAGTCAATAACTGCTATAAAAATACCACAATAATAATACTACAAATTAAAATGATAGCTCCTTATTCCTGTTGGCATCTCTATAATTAGCCAGAGGATAACTGAACTAGACTGAGACCAATAACACAGATTTGTGTTAATCTGTGTGTTCACTATTCTAGTGTTTTGTTTTTTCTGTGGCTGTGGGTCACATCTGTGATGGGCCTGTTCATTGTAGGCTCTGTAATGAAGCACTGACCACACAGGTTCTCATGATTATGGCACACATTTAAGGATAAAAGCATGAGCATGTAGTACATACTAAGCCCTTGGTACCAGCATAATTAATTTCCATTTAGACAAAAACAAGGGACATGGCTGACCTCAAAGTCATGATTCAGCATCTCGCATTCCAGCTAGGAAAGTCGTAGCAGGACTCACACGCCCGCAGGGACTATACTCTCCAGAACATTGGAAAGAGAATGATGGTTTTAAACAAAAATACGTTCCATTGTTATCATTAAACAGATATAGATTTATCAAAAACTAAAGCTAAATCTGAGAATTGAGAGATCGTTCTTGAAGCCATTGTGAGGTATGATGCTGCTGAGTATCCCTGCCTTGGCCTTCACACAGAGTCAGAAGTCTCTACAGGGCACATTAAAGTAAGAGTAACAGTGGGACATTCAGCCTAATGGGAGGCTGGAAACACTGAGGCATAGTGTGAGAAGCCAGTGACAACACCGTGAAAGAACATTATATCTAAGCAGAGATGGAGGAACTCCTAGCCAGGAAGAAATAGAAACATCATTTAGAGAACATAAAGGTCCAAAGGAAGAAACTAGACAGGGGTGGGGGGAGAAAACCTTTGAGTCATTTGAAGCAGCTGTTGAAGTATTAAAGCCGTTGAAAGGTTCAAAAGAGAGTAACAACAGGAAATAATATCTGAAATGTAGATTATTAATGTCCTTCGAGAAAACAGTTATGCAGCAAGTTGGAGGGCAAAGACAATACAAATTACACAACACAAGAGGAAAGGCATACGACAGAACTGAATAGCCATGGTAGTATTGTGGAACATTTCCTTGTAGACATTAACTTTTATTTTTCCAAATCTTATCTGAATTTTGCTTTCCAATTAAAAATTTGTTTTTGTTTTCTTTTTTATTAAGAATTTTTTAGCCCAAGCTGGCCTCAAACTCCTCCTGCCTCTGCCTCCTTCAGCAAATCCTAATGAGAATATGAGCAAAGAGGTCAAGACCATGAAGGGTTCATCCACTGAAACAGTTTACCTGAGCTAATTGAAACTCTCCAACTTCAGCTGGACTGGGAAGGAACAAGCATAGGACCAAACTAGTCCCTCTGAATGTGATTGACAGTTATATGGCTGGGGCAGACTGAGGGGCCACTGGCAGTGGCACTGGGATTTATCTCTACTGCATGTACTGGCTTTTGGGGATCCTATTCTCTATGGGTGTATACCTTGCTCATCCTAGATGTGGTAGGAAGGGCCTTGGACTTTCCACAAAGCAAAATGACTTACCCTCTCTTAGGATTAGAGGCGGGTGGGGTGGGAGGGTGTGTGGAGGGAATGGGAGGAGGGGAGGGAGTGGGAATTTGGATTTCTTTTTTAAAAATCTAATAAAAAGAATTTTTAATACAATCTTTTCTCACTTTACATAGCTATCCCCATTCCCACTCCCTCCTCCACTCCTAAGAAACCATAAGGCTTCCCATGGGGAGTCAACAAAGTCTAATACTTCACTTCAAGGCAAGACCAAGGCTCTCCCCCTATATCTAGGTTGAGTAAGGTACCTCTCCAAAAGGAATGTGCTCCTAGATACCAGTTCAAGTACTAGGGATAAACCCTGGTCCCACTGCCAGTGGCCTCACAGACTGTCCAGGCCTCACAACTGTCTCCCACATTCAGTGGGCCTAATTTGGTCCTGTGCAAGTTCATCCGCTATCAGTCCAGAGTCAGTGAGCTCTCACTGCTCAGATCAGCTGTTTCTGTGGGCATCACCATTATGGTTTTAACCCCTTTGCTCATATTATTGCTCCTCCCTCTCTTGGGCTGGTCTCAAGTAGCTAGGCCCAGTGCTTCCCTATAGATCTGCTTCCATCAGTCTCTGGTTGAAGGTTCTATGATGACAATTAAGGTAGTCATCAATCTGATTACAAGGGAAGGCCAATTTAGGCGTCCTCTCCACTGCTGCTAAGAGTCTTAGCTGGGATCATCCTTGAGGATTCCTAGGTTTTCCCTGGTGCTATTTTTCTCAATAGCCCTTTAATGGCTCCCTCAGTGAAGATATCTCTTTCCGTTCTCTCCCTCACTCTCCTTCCCCCTTCTTGAGCACCCCATTCCCTCATATTCTCCTCTTCTCTCTCCTTCCCCCCTCACCCTCTCCTTACATCTTCCATTCTCTGCCTATTCTAATTTTCCAAGGAGGTCTTGTCTGTTTCCTCTTCCCAGGGGTATCAATGTATGTCTCTCTTAGGGTTCTCCTTGTTACCTAGCTTCTCTAGGATCACAGACTATAGGCTGGTTAACCTTTACTTTATGTCTAATACCCACTTATGAATGAGTACATATCATGTTTGTCTATCTGGGCCTGAGTTACCTCACTTAAGGATGATTTTTTCTAGTTTCATCCATTTGCATGCAAATTTCAAGATGCCATTATTTTTTTACTGCTAAGTAGTACTCCATTGTGTAAATGTACCATATTTTCTTTATCCATTCTTTAGTTGAGGGGCATCTAGATTGTTTCTAGGTTCTGGTTATTATGAATGATGCTACTATGTGCATAGTTGAGTAAATGTCCTTGTGGCAGGAATGTGTAACCTTTGGGTATATGCCCAAGAGTGGTATTGCTGGATTCTGAGGTAGATTGATTCCCAATTTTCTGAGAAGCTGCCATTCTAATTTCCAAAGTGGCTGTACAAGTTTGCATGCCCACAAGCAATGTAGGAGTGTTCCCTTTACCTCACATCCTCTTCAGCATAAGCTATCATTGGTGTTTTTATTTTATCCACTTTAACCTGTATAAGATGGTATCTCAGAGTTGTTTTGATTTGCATTTCCCTGATGGCTAAGGATGGCGAGCAATTTCATAAGTGTCTTTTGGCCATTTGCAATTCTTTTTTTGAGAATTCTCTGTTTATATCTTTACCCCATTTTTTGATTGGATTATTTGATAATTTGATTATTTTCTTGAATTCTTTATATAGTTTTGGAGACTCTTTGTCCGATGTGGGGTTAGTGAAGATGTGTTGACCATTCAGTAGACTGTCATCTTGTCTTAGTGACTGTGTCATTTGTCTTACAGAAGCTTCTCAATTTCAGGAGGTCCCATTTATTAATTGTTGCTCTTAGTGTCTTTGCTACTGGTGTTATGTTTAGGCAGTGTTCTCCTGTGCCCATGTGTTCAAGGCTACTTCCAACTTTCTCTTCAATGAAGTTCTGTGTGGCTGGATTTATGTTGAGGTCTTTGATCCATTTGGACTTAAGTTTTGCACACAGGGATAGATATGGATCTATTTGCATTCTTTTACATGTTGACATCCAGTTATGCCAGCACCATTTGTTAAAGATGTTTTTTTATTCAATTGTATAATTTTAGCTTCTTTGTCAAAAATCAGGTGCTCATAGGTGTGTGAATCAATATCAGGGTCTTCAATTTGATTCCATTAGTCAACCTGTCTGTTTTTATTCCAATACCAAGCTGTTTTCATTACTGTAGTTCTATAATACATAGAGCTTGACATCGGGGATGGTAATGCCTTCAGAGGTTCCTTTATTGTACAGGATTGTTTTGCCTATCCTGGGTTTTTTGTTTTTCCTTATGAAGTTGAGTATTGTTCTTTCAAGGTCTGTGAAGAACTGTGCTGGGATTTTGATAGGGATTGCACTGAATCTGTAGGTTGCTTTTGATAGGATTGCTATTTTTACTATGTTGACCCTACCTATCCAAAAGCATGGGAGGTCTTTCCATTTTCTGATACTTTCCATAATTTCTTTCTTCAAAGACTTAAAATTTTTGTCGTACAGGTCTTTCACTTTTTGGTTAGTGTTACACCAAGATATTTTATGTTATTTGTGGCTATTGTAAATGGTGATGTTTCTCTTATTTATTTCTCAGCTCCTTTATAATTTGTATATAGGAGGGCTACTGATTTTTTTGAGTTGATCTTGTATTCTACCACATTACTGAATCTGTTTATCAGATGTAGGAGTTCCCTTGTCAAATTTTTGGAGTCACTTATGTATACTAACATATTATCTGCAAATAATTAAAGTTTGACTCCTTCTTTTCCAATTAGTATCCTTTGATCTCCTTTTGTTGTCTTATTGCTCTAGCTAGGACTTCGAGTACTATGTTGAATAGGTATGGAGAGAATGGACAGCCTTGTCTTATTCCTGATTTTAGTGGAATTGCTTTGAGTTTCTCTCCATTTAATTTGATGTTGGCTGTCTGCTTACTGTATATTGCTTTTATTGTGTTTAGATACATTACTTGTATCCCTGATCTCTCCAAGACCTTTATCATGAAGGGGTGTTGAATTTTGCCGAATGCTTTTTCAGCATCTTACGATATCATATCTTTTTTTCTTTCAGTTTATTTATGTGGCAGATTACATTGATAGATTTTCATATGTTGAACTATCCCTGAATCTCTGGGATGAAGCCAACTTGATCATGGTGGGTGACTTTTTTGATGTGTTCTTGGATTGGGTTTGCCAGGATTTTATTGAGTATTTTTGCATCAATGTCCATGAGTGTGTAATTCTTTTTCATAGTTTCATCTTTGTGTGGTTTAGGTACCAGGGAAACTATCACCTCATTAAAAGAGTTTGGAAGTGTTCCTTCTGTTTCTGTTGTATGGAACAATTTGAGGAATATTGGTATTAGGTCTTCTTTGAAATTCTGTAGAATTCTATACTGAAGCCATCTGGACCTGGGCTTTTTTGGTTGGGAGACATTTGATAACTATTTCTATTTCTTTAGGGGTTGTAGGTCTATTTAAATTATCTCTTCTTGATTTAATTTTAGCATGTTGTACCTATTCAGAAAATTGTCCATTTTCCTTAAATTTCCCAATTTTGTAGAGTACAGGGTTTTGAAGTATGACCTGATGATTCTCTGGATGTCCTCTGTGTCTGTTGTTATGTCCCCCTTGTCTTTTCTGAGTTTGTTAATTTGGATGTTCTCTCTCTCCCTTTTGGTTAGTTTGGATAAGGGTTTTTCTGTCTTGTTGGTTTTCTCAAAGAACCAGCTCTTTGTCTCATTGATTCTTTGTATTGCTTTCTTTGTTTCTATTTTATTGGTTTCAGCCCTCAATTTGATTATTTCCTGGCATCTACTCATCCTGGGTAAGTTTGCTCCTTTTTGTTCTAGAGCTTTCAGATGTGCTGTTAAGTCACTTGTGTGAGATTTCTTCGTGTTCTTTTTGTAGGCACTTAATGCTATGAACTTTCCTCTTAGCACTGCTTTCAAAGTGTCCCTTAAGTTTGGTCATCTTGTGCCTTCATTTTCATTGAATTCTAGGAAGTCTTTAATTTTTCTCATTTCCTCCTTGACCCAGGGATGATTCAGTTGAGCATTGTTCAATTTCCATGAGTTTGTAGGCTTTCTGCTGTTTGTGTTGTTGTTGAATTCTAACTTTAAGCCATAGTGTTCCAATAAAATACAGGGGGTTATTCTGATTTTTTTTATGTCTGGTGAGATTTGCTTTGTGATCAAGTACATGGTCAGTCTTAGAGAAGGTTCCATCAGGTACTGAGAGGAAGGTATATTCTTTTGTGTTTGAGAGAAATGTTCTGTAGATGTCTATTAAGTACATTTGAGTCATGACATCTGTAAGTTCTCTTATTTCTCTGTTAAGCTTCTGTCTGGATGACCTATCCATTAGTGAGAGTGGATTGTTGAAGTCTCCTACTGTTAGTGTGTGGGTTTGATGTGTGATTTAAGCTTTACTATTTTTTTTTACCTGTGGGTGTTCTTATATTGGGGGCATAGATGTTCAGAATTGAGAGTTTGTCTTGATGGATTTTTCCTGTGATGAGTATGAAGTGAACTTCTCCATCTCTTTTGATTGACTTTAATTTGAAGTCTATTTTGTTAGATATTAGGATAGCTACACCTGCTTATTTCTTAGGCCACACAAGTGACTTAACAGCACATTTGATTGGACTATCTTTTCCCAACCTTGAGGCAATGCTTGTATTTGAGGTTGAGGTGCATTTCTTGTACACAACAGAAGGATGGATCCTGTTTTGTATCCATTCTGTTAATATGTGTTTTTTTATAGGTGAATTGAGTATATTGAAATTGAGATATTAGAGACCAGTGATTGCTTATTCCCGTTATTTTTCAGTGGTAGTGTTTGTGTGTTTCCCTTCCTTGGGGTTTACTAGTGTGAGGTGTGACGTTACTTGTTGCCTGTGTTTCCATGGGTGCAGATAACTTCCTTGGGTTCGAGTTTTTCTTCTAGTGCTTTATGTAATGCTAGATTTGTGGAGAGGTAGTGTTTAAATTTGGTTTAGTCATGGAATATCTTGTTTTCTCCATTAGTGACTGCAGCATATATGAACAGGACCTTCTTGCTTTCAGAGTTTCCATTGAGAATCCAGGTGTGATTCTGATGGGTCTGCATTTATATAATACTTGGCCTTTTTCCTTTGCAGTTCTTAACATTCTTTCTTTATTCTGTATGTTTAGTGTTTTGATTATTATATGGCAAGGCGACTTTTTTTTTCTGGTCCAGTCTACATAGTGTTCTGTAAGCATCTTGTACCTTAATAGGGATATCCTTCTTTAGGTTGGAAAAGTTTTCTTCTATGATTTTGTTGAATATATTTTCTGTGCCTTTGAGCTGGAGTGCTTCTCCTTCTTCTATTTCTATTATTCTTAGATTTGGTCTTTTCATGGTGTTCCAGATTTCCTGAATGTTTTGTGTTAAGAGTTTTTTAGATTTAACATTTTCTTTGACTGATGAGTCTAATTCCTCTATCTTCAACTCTCCCATCTCTTGCAATCTGTTGGTTATGCTTGCATTTGTAGTTCCTGTTCATTTACCCAGATTTTCCATTTCCAGAATTTCATCTGTTTGTGTTTTCTTTATTGACTCTATTTCAATTTTCAAGTCTTGAACTGTTTGAGCTGTTTGCTTCACCTCTTTGAATGTTTCTTCTTGCATTTCTTTAAGAGATTTATTAATTACTTCCATTTTTGTTTGTCTTTTCTCCATTTCTCTAAGGGAATATTTCATGATAGAGTCTTCTTTAAGAGACTTATAAACTTATATTGAAGGTCATTTCTTCTGCTTCTTCTGTTGTAGGACCACTGGGTTCTGATGGTGCCATATTAGTCTTTGTGTTGTTAGATGTGCTCTTATACTGCCATCTGCCCCTCTTTTCCTTCAGTGGGTACAGGTGGGATCTGTGCTTCAGGGTGTCCTTCTTCCTCCAATCAGTGATGGTGGGGCCTGTGGCTTAGTTGGTGGCCTCTAGTGGATGCTAATAAGGTTTTGGGTCTCCTCTCAAGGGTTAGTCTCTCCAGGGGCAGTCTGGGCCAAGGTTCCAGTGGTTACAGATGCAGTAGGGGATGGCAGCAGGTGTGTGGAGGGTGCTTGCAGTCTCTGGGACTTGGTGGGTGGGTGGGAGAATGGGGGGTTCTGCTTTTGGTAAGTGCCTAGAGATCTGATTCCTAAGCGGGGACCCAGATGTTTACCTCTCCAGAGGCAATCTGGACCAAGGCTCGGGTGGTTACAGATGTTGTAGGGGATGGTAGCAGCAGGTGTGTGAGGGTCGCTTGGGCCTTTGGGGCTTGGTGGGTGGAAATGGAAAAATGGAGTGTTCCTCCCTGGACAAGGGCCTAGAGAACTGAACCCTCTAAGTGAGGACCCAGCCACTTACCTCTCCAGGGCTACAATTAAATATTTTATACCATTAAATTTTTTTGAAAATAGTGCTTATACTTAAAATATAGTATCTCTTTATGTGTGTGCTATGAAACTCATTTAAGAACTTTCTTATGGTAAGATGATTAAATACTTCTCTTTGTCCCTATAATGTATAAAATTACACACACACACACACACACACATGTATATGAAAAACAAATCATTTGATCAAAGCTTATGAATATTTTAAGGTACAAAATTGCAAAATTAATTTACAATCCTGCCCATAGAAAACTCTCAATAGTTCTTTGTTAGTCTCTCCCATTTTTCATTTAAAGTTTTCTAACTCAGGATATAAAAGGAAAACTTATTTTTAATATTTACCTTTCAATCAGCTTTTGGCATCTTTGACAATTCCATGCTTATATCCAATATATTATGTTTGCCTTCACCCTCACTTTCGTCTCTTGCCCCATCCCTCTCTCGTTGACACCCCACTCTTTCCCAATTAGTATCCCAGTCTTCTTCCTGTTTCTAAGACTTTTGTGATCATAGATCTTGTTATTACAGTTTCCGTGAATTCACAATTGCAAAGTTTTGCCACACTTAGGAGACAGTATCTTAAAGTACTCCTCATCCTCATATTATACACTTAATATTTGAGGAAGCCTATTTACAGATTCCCTTTCCCACAAAGGATGAGTGCGCTATTCCCTGGTCCTCACACTAGGTGATATACCTGTCCCCGTTAGGGATGAGCACTCAGCAATCCCTTATTCTCAGTACTTTGAGGCATTATGTGTCTCAACTTTGACCATTGCCTTTTACCAAAAGAAGCTTGTTTCTCTGATTGAAGCTGAGAGCTATGTCATTTTATGGGTATAAACAAATATTTAGAAGGCAGCAATATAATAATGTTGATTTAGCAAAATGAATATTAGGATCCTTATGGTGACAGTGACTTCACTGGCCATAGGGTTTTTATCAGGTTCACAGTACTAGGCATTTTCTTCCCATGAACTTGGCCTCAAATCCAATTGGAAAGCAGTTGGACATCCCTGAAACTGTCCACTAATGCACCCGCAGACATGCCACCAATAACAATGTACCCGCAGACATGCCACCAATAACAATGTACCCACAGACATGCCACCAATAACAACTAATGAAAACAGAGGCCAAGAATTTGAAGGAGAACAGGG
Organism: Ondatra zibethicus; assembly: GCA_004026605.1. Lineage (NCBI taxonomy): Eukaryota > Metazoa > Chordata > Mammalia > Rodentia > Cricetidae > Ondatra > Ondatra zibethicus. The sequence continues at coordinate 43,644 of PVIU01010744.1, read as the reverse complement.
AAGGGGATTTGAGGGTTTAGAGAGAGGAAAGAGAATGGAGGAATGTTGTAATTAAATTATAATCTAAAAAGTTAAAAAAATGCTCTTTAAAAAAGCAAAATTAAGGCTCAAAAGAACAGGTGGCTTATTCAAAACTCAAGTTGGAAGCATCAGACTTGAGTCCAGTTTTTTTGTTTAACTTGATCAGTTGCTCTTCTTGCAGTCTTAAATGTCCACATGAAATGCGCTACATCGTCCTTTGGCCTTTGATTCATCTGATACATGAACAAGCAAATAAAACCCATGCTACTCATTGTCTTTAAAAGGAAGAAAATTCAAAACCTTGGCAGAGATTCAGATTTCCTCAGGAACCAAATTAAAACGAAATATGGATTTCTTTTTAAGGGATATGAAATGGCATATTAAAAAGAAACTAAATATCTGTAAAACATGTAGAAAACTCACCAAATGCATACTTTATTATGTGGCAGACATTTCACAGACTGAGCATATAATTAATTCACTTCTACTCAGTAAAAATATGCATTATAAATCCAAGACAATGTAGTCTACATCCTACCTAGGAAAGGAACTTGAACAATCTTTAAATAACTTTCCAAATATTACGCGCATTATATGAGCAATCTGTAGCTGTTGCTGTCATGTGTTGGATGGTTTTCCTGATTTTGCATTATAGTATCTGTTAGCTTAAAGTTAAAAGGTTCTATGTTGTAGGCATCATGAGTAGAAAGTAAAGATTTTCACAGCTCTGAAATTATTAGTGTGAGATTTTTATTATTTTATTGAGCTATACATTTTTTTCTCCACTCTCTTCCCTTCCTCCCCTCACCTCTTCTACCCTCTCCCATCACCTCCATGCTCCCAGTTTACTCAGGAGATTTTATCTTTTTCTCCTTCCTATGTAGACCTATGTATGTCTCTCTTAGGGTTCTCTTTGTTGTCTAGGTTCTCTGGGGTTGTGGACTGTAGCTTTGTTTTTCTTTTTTTTGCTTTACATCTAAAAATCACTTATGAGTGAGTATATAGAATTTTTGCCTTTCTGTATCTGGATTACCTCTTTCTCTTCTATCAGTGTTCAGTGTGGTTGGTTTTATATTGAAGTCTTTGATCCATTTGGACTTAAGTTTTGTGCATGGAGATAGATATGAATCTATTTACCTGCTAACGTGAGATTCTTTTCACTGTCTGTAGGTGTATCCAACCCACATGAACACCCGATATAATTTGTAAACCTGGAGAAATTCAGAATCATGGCTAGAACTTTGAACCCATTGGCTCATGGCAAAATTATTTTTTTCACAGAAGAAATGTGGTGCTGGAATTCCAAACTGATAGTAGATATTTCTACTTTCTCTTACAAAAAGACGCATTCCTCCAGTCCATTTCAATTGCGGAGATACCACAGATAAAATCCTCTTTTCAAAGGTAAATTCATTTGACAGTCTTTCCCTTCCATTAAAATTAGGTATCTATATTGGGCAATATTACTCATGTGGAAATATTCTCTAAACATGAAGTGTGATCATAATGAGTTGTCATTTTCTCAGAAGTATGTATAACATATGTATAAGTGAGCACATTTTTAAAGTTAATTCACATAAGCTTTAATACTACTAAGATTTTTTCCAGCATTTAGCACTTCTGGAGAGTATCAGTTCTAATATAATTTGTCAATTAAAGTAACACATAAGGCTTACCCCACTCTGATGCCACCCTAACTAAATATTTTGACCATTTTTTGTTTATACTACATTAAACTTATTGTTCTATAGATCTGAATACACTCAACACACACAAACACATTCACACACACTCACACACACACACACACACAGACTATTTTAATGTCTATTTACTGTAAACTTTCCAACTTCCTGACTTGAAGTTTCAACCTTCAAAATTCTCATAAACATGTGTGTTCCTCAGAAATCTCCATTTAGTCTCAACAGTGAGACAGTCCTGTTGAGACAGGCTACCCCTTGATTTCTTTATTGGAAGAATAAGAATTAGTTTCATATTCAGTGATACCTGACGGAAATATCTTCGTAAACTTTAGCATCTAGTCACAAACTGCTCTGGTTTGTGGTGGGATTTGGCAAGTGACAGCTAACCAGCTCTAATAGTGCCTATTTCTATGATCCAAATTAGATCTAGACATATGCAAATGAGATATGCCTATATAAGATAATTCATAAATAAATTTGGAGGTTATGTTTTTTTTAAAAAAAGGTCATATATCAAGGGGAGGCATGGATTCAGCTTCTGGTTAGTAATATAAAATGTCATTAGGATTTACCCACGCACATAAACAACTACAGTGCTGACCAAAGCACATCGTGAGACCATTCTCTGATACTGGACACTGGTGCACAAGTATAATGATACTGACACATGTCAATAGGGTATGGGAATCCAGCATTTGCTCCAGCATTCAGAAGAGTGATGCTCAGTCACACCAAGTAGTAAAGGAGGTCCCACATGGTTATGAGAAAGGAAGCATCTTTTGTTGCTAACGCAGGTGAAGTCTTGTGGGATGTCTAGCAAGAAGGTCATGGAGAGTGATGCACATGAAGAAGCTTCACAGAGATTTTCAGCGGGGCCTGATCTGAGGATGAACCACTCTTGCCCATAGCAAGACACTTGGTGCCTAAGTGAGAGAGGTGCTGTAAGCTAAACTACACAGGGATGCTAAGACCACACATTGCTCAAAGCTGTCTGAGGTAGTCTCAGAAATACTACTAAGTAACTGACACACTCAGTGTAGACCCAAGACAGATAATATTGTGGAAATTGGAAGCCTTAGAGAAAGAAATCAGGTCTATAGAAAGGGATAATCAAATACATATCTGATGAAAAAAAAAAGTAAACCAAATCTGACCAAGAGAGTGCTGCAATAACATATTTGCTTTCCAAAGAACATTTACCTCTAATGGAAGATGACAGTCAGCAGATACCCTACAAACCACCCTGTTATTCTGCATGCATATACACATGTGTGTGCGCACACACACACACACACATAGTAAGTGTGTTAATGAAAATTAGAATACCACAGCAAGGTGGGAGAAGATCCAAAACAAACAACAGAAACAGACAATGATGTCAGAATTAACAGATAAAATGCTAAAATCAATCATCGTGTTGAAGACTTGAAATATGAACATAATGAGAGAAGGAAAGGAATGTCACCAGAGCAATGATTTAAAGGCAATGGAAACTCTACAAATTACCAAGGTACTTGATCGTATTCAAGGTGAATTGTGAATTGTGAGGGTCTTGGCTCCAGCTGGTGACCTGAAGAGCACTGTTGACCCGCTCGTCAAAGGACCAAATACAGTCACTGAAAATAACTAAAAAAGTCAAACCAGTTGAATGTTTTTAAAAACTGCTCTAAAGGAATACAGAAAACAAAACAAGTTGGAGAAAGATCTACTGAAACCTCATAGAGCAGTGGATGTATGGATCACTGGAGCCACTATCCAGTCTTGCTTTCACTCTACCCATCCGAGAAGGAAACAGCATTCCACACAGATGCAGTTGCATGTGTTCATGTGGAAGTCAAAGGTCAGTTTGGATGTCTTTCTTGATCGCTTTCCATCTTATCATTTTGGGTCTCTCATTGAGTTTGGTGCTCACTGCTTGACTACTTTGTCTTACCAACAAGCTCTGAAGATCTTCATAGATCTCCTAGTCCAGGTTCCCCATGCCATCCTTATGCTAGGGTTAAAAGTGCATACAACCATGTCCAACTTTTGAATGTGGATGCTTAGGATCCAAACTTGGGTCCTCATGCAACAGGCACTAAACCATCTCCACACCCCCTGAAATAAACTTAAAAACATATGTGTTAGAACATGAAATAGAGACTCAAACCACTTGTTCATTACAAAGAGCTAAAAGTGAATAAAAATTCACCAACGTGTTGATACATACTCTGAGTACACTATTATGATATTTCTTCAGAAGATAAAATAGATGACATGCTATGGTTGTTTTAATTTTATGACATGCAAGAAAATGTGACCGTTTTTTCCACTGGACAGTTTTCTTTCTTTTTCAAAAATTTTATTCCATACTCAGTATTCTCCACAAATACATTAGTTTAGTACTTTTCTGATTTTCCTATATTAGTTCCTTCCAGTAAAATTCCTTGTCCTCTTGGCTGAATATTAAGGAGATTGCAAAATCAAGCATTGGTTATTAAATATTAAACTACAGGAACATGTTTAGAATATAGATGATATAAATATTTCTAGGTCAGTGTATACTCAAATGCAAATGGTTTTTATTTAGTCCAATATTACTTGGAGCATTACTGTTGACTCAAACAATCAGATATATTACTAATATATAAATTATATAAATTTGTAACTAATACATAAATTTTCAGCATATTAATAACATATATACAAATTTCTTAATTCATCTATTTATTTCCTAATTTTATGATGGCTTTCTTATGCTAATACTACTGCTATAAAATATCTACATGATAAGATGCAGTAGATGGAGTCAGCACAGATTTTTAAAGGAAAAATGCTAAACATGAAATGTTCCTGAAGATGAACCATACTTTGTTGGGTTATCCCAGGCTTTGTCTCCAGTGATTGCTTCCCTCCAAGAAACTCAAAATGTAGAAACACGGACTAAGGTAAAACTCCAAACTACAAATGAAAAATGAGAAACTGACTGTGAGCGATAGTAGGGAATTCTGATGTCAAGTTATTGGCATTCTTCGACCCTCCATTTCAGCAGACACACTGGAGGTGCAGAAGCATGTTTCAGGGCCATTCAAACACAGCTACTAGAAAACTCTATTTTTTAATGTGGCAGAGTGAAAATCCAAGCAAGTGTACTTTGCATTTTGAAAACCCTTCTCTCCCTAAAGTAACTGCATTTTGAACATGCATCATGGAAAAATGCAGCCTAAGATGCGCAGATAGTGGGAAGAAAGTGTAGTGGGAGGCTTCCCAATTGCTCAGCCCCGAAATAATCACACAGAAATTATATTATTTAAAACACTGCTTGGCCCATTAGCTCTAACTTCTCATTGGCTAACTCTTATGTGTTAATTTAACCAATTTTTATTAATCTGTGTATGGCCACGTGACTGTGACTTACTGGGTAAAATTCCCAGCATCTGTCTCCAGCGGCTCCATGGCTTCTCTCACTTCACCCTTCTTCCTCCCAGCATACAGCCTATCTTTCCCCGCCTAGTTCTGTTCTTCCCTGCCATAGATGCAAAGCCATTCTTTATTCATTATGCAGTAAAAGCACCACATAGACAGAGGACCTCCCACACCAAGAACGTGATGGGTGTCTTCTGGTTTTCGGCATTCTTCCTTTAAAAGGTTCCAATCTCATTTAGCACTCATTGCCACCAAAAACAATTTTTATTTCTTTTGATCATATGTACAAACTACTTCATTCCACATCTGCCCTTTCTCTTCCACCCTTCTCTACGGTTTTCTCCAAAGGAGAACATGAGGGTGTCTCTTCAGTCCTTAAAAGGTTTGTCTGCTTTGTTTCTTCTTATCTTATTTTCCTGTTGTTTTGAAATAACTGAGCCATTGTTTTCAAACTGCTTTTCTTCTTAAAACATAAAGTGTCCATCCACTTTGGAATCCATTCCTATAAGGAGACCCAGGAGTAGTTATTTCCCTGAGCAAACATTTCAAGGCAACAAATGCTAAGGATGTCTGAAAACACCTCACTAAGGAGTGGAAATGTTTCTTCAACTCGGTGGCACTCCTTGGGGTTCAGTGGTGAGAAGAAATGTTTCCTTTTCTTGAATGGGAGAAGAAGTCAATATTGTCCTGGCAAAATTAGAAACATCGTTCTTCTAAACAAAAGCTTACTTTTAAAATGCACAGGTTGGTTCCCCAATGAACTCTTCAGAATAGAGTGGAAAGCTGCTACCCTTTTTCTTATCCAAAAAGAGGAGCGAACTCCCCTGAAACAGTTTTGGTAGGACCTTAGCTGAAGATTCTCCCAAACCATGCCTTTAGTTGAAGTAGGAACTCTGAAACAGCCCATTTCACTTACGGAGGGGCCTGGTGATACTGATCTCTGGGGAAATGGCATCGATTGGCTGCTGCAGCTGTGAAGAGAATAGTGTTGAACATATGCACCATTGATGAGATGTTTTAGGGTAGGAATTGCATTGCCGGTTTGATTAAAAGCAGGAAGCAATACTGATATTTCCCACCTTGAAGAAGTACAAGCCTGAGTTCCAGCTGCCAGGATGGAAGTTCCTGCTGTCTTTTTCTCCTGAATGTCTCCTCTGGTTCCTCTTACAGGCGTGTCATAATCATGGAGTTTTAAATGCAGATATACCTGCCTGACTGCAAACTCTATTGTCACCAATAACAACACCATTTTACAGTTATATATCCTATGTTGGGCCAAATTAAACAACATGTACTTAGTCAATAAGTCTGTGTTAGAGTTAAATAACATGGTTCATCCTAAATTTAATACAAGATTAGGAAACTTTTTCAGTAGCAATGCTTATTACTTTATGTGTCTGATTTATTTTACTTATGTCATAACTATTTTGGTGGTCTAAAGGAATAACACTTATTCTATAATAGTATAATTACATGCTAAGATTCAAATATTGTCCAACTATTAAACTTTTCATATTGTTTACTGAACTAAAACTAGAACTTGGCAATCTTGACACAAAATACGATTTTGTCTTTTCAATAAAAAATAATTAATCAAAAATATAATAGAAAAAGATGTAACAAGATGCACAACCTCTCTAATGAAAGCAGCAGAGCGTAAGTGGGAGAAATGGAGATGGTTTAAACAACTGGAGAGGGAAATCCATGATTCTGGATTAGAAAATAATGTTCCTGAGATGCCTTTGAAATGAAACTGATCTAGAGACTCATTAAATTGTGTGCTATAACTTTACAAGTCAATTCTAAAATTTCTATGGAAATTTAAAGATTTGCAATAGTAAGAATATCTTGAAAGAAAGGAACACAATATAAGACCCGTGTCCTCTGATTTAAAGATCTTTGAGAAAGTTAAAACAATAACAAAAGACTGCACATTGAGAGCTGGGCGGTGGTGGCGCATGCCTTTAATCCGAGCACTTGGGAGGCAGAGGCAGGTAATCTCTGTGAGTTCGAGGCCAGCCTGGTCTATAAGAGCTAGTTTCAGGACAGGCACCAAAGCTACAGAGAAACCTTGTCTTGAAAAAAACAAAAAAAAGAAAGAAACGAAAAGATTAGGCATTGAAAAATGATAACTCAGAGCATAAAATATAGAAGTGAATTCATACATATAATATTATATACCGTATATTTTATATATATGATAAATTTGCAAGAAAGATGTTAAGTCTACTAAGAGGAGAAAGACAAATAATGTTGGTGCACATGATATAACAAACATTGAGTGTGAAGATCACACCCTGGCTTATGGTATTTCAAAAACTAGTTTAAGGTGAATCCAAAGGCCCAAATGCGAAAGGATGAAAATTCTAACAAAAACCAACAGAGATCATTTCATGGTCATTAGATGGCAAAGACTTCTTATGAATGGAGAATGGATGAACCAAATGAAAAAGATAAATAAGCAGATCCCATCCAATTTTAATAATTCTACTCTTCAAAAATACTAGGAAAGATAATAAAAAGGTAAGACATATTCTGAAAGGAAATTATCTATCTTTCAATCATTTAGATATCAATATTTATCTATCATCTATCATTTACCAATCTATTTATCTTTCATCTATTATCATTTATTTCTATGACAAAGGACTTATATGCAAAATTTATTTAAGAGAAAGCCCTATAATTCAATAATAAAAAGTCAGATAGAGAGCCTGGACTCAATTGGGGTCTATAGTATTTTTAAGTAATGATCACATGGTACATCTGATATATGAAAGAATTGGAATAAAAGGTAGGCAAAGAGCCATCTAAGAATCTAGATGTTTACTGCTGGTATTGGGCATCTGAAAAGATGAAGGAAAGCTACAAATGTTTTTCTACAATTATTCTAAAAACTTGCATGTTATCATAGGAGTACTATGAAGAAAATATTGAGAAAATGAATCAAATTTTCCAAGCTGATTTCCAAGTCAGCCAGGAGTCAAGCAGCAGGGAACATCTAAGTGGAAAGCAGAGGTTCTGTGTTCTTCACCATACTTCACTTACTTCTACCCTTCAGCTTTACTGCTGTAGACCAGAACAGTCCACACCTTCACCATGCTGTAGACCAGAACAATCCATAACTTCCCCAGGAATTCGATTTCTTTTACATCCTTTCTAGAAGCCAACTGCAACTGACTTATGCATTCATATATTTTATTTATTGAACATTTATTGGCAACTTTCATCTTATCTTTTCCAAGTACAACTGATACACAGATAAATAAAAAGTTGTCTATAGTTATTAAAAAATTCTAGTTGAAAAGATATACAAGCAGGTAAGAATAGTTCTAACTATTAATGGAATTCACCTAGTATTGTCCAAGTGGTAATTCAAGGCCTTGGTGTATTCCAGAATATCGTAGTTAGGATGTCTATTGCTGTGCCAGAAACACCATGACCAAAAGCAACATGGGAGAAAATTGTTTATTTGGCTAATGCTTTTATAAGGCAGAAACCTGGAGGCAGGAGCTGATGCAGAGGCCTGAAGGAGTACTGCTTTCTGGCTTCCTCCATATGGCATGCTCAGCCTGCTTTCTTATAGCACCCAGATCACCTGCCCAGTGGTAGTACCACCCACAGTAAGCTGGGCCCTCCCACATTAACCATCAATCAACAGAGGAGGAGTGGATCTGGGGTAGAGAGGAGATGAAAGGAGGAACTGTGAGGAGTGGAGGGAGGGGAAAGTGTGGTTAGGATGTAATAAATATAAATATGAGAGAGAGAAAGAGAGGAGAGAGGGAGAGAGGGAGAAAGGAAGGAAGGAAGAAGGAAGAAGGAAGGAAGGAAGGAAGGAAGGAAGGAAGGAAGGAAGGAAGGAAGGAAAGAAAGAAGAAGTAACACCAATTTGCCTACAGCCTGATCTTATGGAAGTATTTCCTCAGCTGAGGTTCCCGCCTCTCAGATGAGTCTAGCTCGTGTTTGACAGAAAATCTGCCTGTAACACTGGCCCCCTGGCAAATCGACACACAAATACATTACTGTTAAGCCACAACCTTCTATTTTTTTCTTTATCTCCAAGATCATACATTAAATGTTGACATTAAAATATAAACATTCCAGATTTCAAAAGTTCTAACGTCTTTAAAAATTCAAAGACTTAAGAATTTAATCTCTTTAAAATATTCAGTCTCTTTTAACCCAAAGCCTTTGTCAAATTCTAAATCTCTTTAAAAGTTCAACATTTCTCAATGGTGGGATCCTATAAAAGAAAATTTAAATTAAAGACTTTACTTCAAGAGGAAAAAACCAGGGCACAATTACAATCTGAACAAAGCAAAACAAAACTCTAACAATTTAAATAACTCAGTGTCCAATATCTGGGATTCACTTACCATCTTCTGGACTCCAAAGAGCTTGGGTCACTTCTGTGGTTGTGTCTTCTGCAGGACACACATCTTGTCTTTTAGGCTCTGGATGGTTCAACTTCACTACTACCGATGTTCTTGGTGGTTCTCACGTAGTACTGATACCTGCAAAATCCTGATGTCTCTTGAAGCAACTGGGCTGCACTTTTACCAATAACCTCCTGAGACTCTCTCCAAAAATTCCAGACCTGCCACACAGTGCCAGGCCACAGTTGCTCTCCATGACCCCTTCATGCCTTCAAAACCAGTACCATCTGGGTGACTCTTACACTACCAAGTTCAGCTGCCAGCAAAAGATAGAACCTTGACCACTTCTGGAACACAGCTTCTATGTGATGACTATCAGGAAACACTTCCCGTTCACCTCAGTGATGCTGATCTCTTCTTAATCACCACTAATTTCTCAGCTTCCGTTGACCAGTCACAGTTGATCCAGTGACATAAAGGTTTTATTTACATGATGTTGGTCTCTTCTTAATGACAACTGACTCTTCAGCCCTAGCTCACCTGAACCACAAATACTTAATTCAAAATATGTAATGGGCATGATGAAGCCTGTAAGTGACTCTCAGAGTTCTCTCTGGAACTTCACAAGCCAAGCCTCACTGTCTGAATTTCTCCCAACGTGATTTTCCCCATTTCTATGGAACAGCTCTCCAAGCTTTAAACACTCGATGGCTTTTCTAGCTCAAAGTTCCAAATTCCTTCCACAGTCCTCCCAAAACCTTATAGCAACATCCCACAATCCTGGTACCAACTTCTGTATTAACTAGGGTTGTTGTCGCTGTGTTGAAACACCACGGCCAAAGGCAACTCGAGGAGGAAAGCATTTATTTGGCTGTATTGCCACATCCCTTTTCATCACTGAAGGCCTTCAGGACAGGAGCTCAAGGGCAGGAGCCTGGAGGTGGGAGCCGATGCAAAGGCCATGGAGGAGAGCTGTTTATTGACTTGTTCTGCATGGCTTGCTCAACCTGATTTCTTATAAAACCCATGACCACCTGCCAAGGAGTGGCACCACCCACAGTGAGTGGGTCCTTCCCACATAAATCATCAAACAAGAAAATGACTACAGCCTAAATCTTAATGGGGGCATTTTCTCAATAAGCCTGTCTCCTCTATGATGACTTGGGTCAAGTTGATACAACTAGCCAGCACACAGAACAACAGGCAGTTACATACAGAAGCAAGCAGTGGTGTTTTTCTATATCAGGTGGATGCAGTAGGAGAAGGTCTATGCAAATATGTCTCCTCTGCCAAGAAGTTTGAACTTCATTCCATATAGTCTGTTGGCAGAGGCTGCTTGTTTGTTTCCTGAATGCTCAGACCCAAATAATCACAAAGAAACTGTATTAATTAAAACACTGCTTGACCTATTAGCTTATGCATATATTTAGCTAGCTCTTTCATCTTAAATTAACCTATTTCAACTACTTTATATTTTACCATGAGGCTCGTGGTTAACCGGTAAAGTTCCCAGGCATCTGTCTTCTTCTGCCATGGCTACATGATGTCTCTCTGACTCCACCTACTCTCTCCCTATATCTCTTCCAGCGTGGCTATATTCTGCTAAGTCATTAGCCCAAACAGCTTTTTTATTAACCAATGGTAATAAAACATATTCACAGCATACAGAGGGGAATCCCATTTCAATAGTCAGAATTATCAATATTTCTTTGCCTCTTTCCAAACAGACCTGTTTTAGAAAGACTCATCTGAGAATGTATTCATTATAAATTATTTTCTTTTTAAGCAGTATGTTCTTTAAAAAGCACCATCTTTACAACCCAATATGAGTCTCTCTCATTCTGAGACTTAATTGGTCTGCATATTTGAGAGTTCTGCAGTTATGGTTCAAATAACTAAATATAAAAAATACATATAAAAAAAGTGATCTGTGTGGACACACACTGCCATTTTTTCTTGTCATTATTAATTAAATAATACAGTGTCTAACTATCTACCCCTCAAATTGCATTCATTCAGTGTAACATGTAGTCAAAGTATACAGGGTGATGTACAGATAAAGGCTAATACTACAGTGTGGTACTAAGGATAATGAGTATCCTTAAATTTTGGCCTACAGGGATCTGGACCTAATCCCTAAAGTCAGAAAGGAATGATTGCATTTGGTTTCTAACTGGAAAACAATGTCTTTCTATTCCTTTAAATGTGTACACCATTCAAACTTCATTGATAACACTGTCAGAAATGCGAGAGTTTCTCAGGCAGCTCGACTAAAAGATGTTAAAGAACTTGGTTTATCTAACCAGAATAAAAATAAGTAAATGCAGCCTCCTGCTGAAAGGAGCTGTCACTTCCTCTTCCTTTCTTCCTTTGGAACACAGGAGATATCAAGTTCAGGTGAGACAGGAATAAACTCACGATGATGTTTCCCAAAGGTATCAGCATATGGCTGGCTCTATGATGGTTTCCAGGGAACAAAACCAGCTCTTCTCTACCCGCTTATGCTGGCAAGCTCACAAGAAGTTAAACTGGCAGAAAATTCAGCAGTATGACATCCTGGAGCCCCAGCACAATGAATATGTGCTGGCTGAATATGTGAATGATCCAATTAAATGTGCTCTATTTTGATAATAGCTGAACCTATTTCATAATATATTGTAGGCATACGTATACCCAATGGTGTCATTTTGGTTTTTAATACATGATACAAATAAATCTTATTTAGACAACTATAATGAGATATTTTATGAGACTCTATTATCAGGGTTCATATCAAACAATTTTAAAATATCTTTCTTAGAGACAAATGGAGAGATCTGCATACAGTCAATGTGTCAAGATTTCATTAAAAAACAGGTATTATGCTACATATTTCAAGTGAGAAAGTAGTAACACAGGTAGATGTAATCTTACCTAATTATTGCAGGGAAAACAAAAACAGAAGCATCCCAACAAAGCAATGATCCATGTTGCCTTCAGCATCACATGGGAACCCCTGAAAGCCACTGGCCCAATTCCACATTTGCCATCTGCAGATGTCAGATGCCCCTGGAGAATGGTGGCTTCTCTGCATATCCCACCTCCATCCCTCACACAAATGTCATTCACTGGCAGAACTGAAACCAAATTCCTGTTGGTTGGTAAACTCGGCTATTCTTGCTTCCAAATGGCTAAGTCCAAGTTTCAAGATAGAATTCAAGAAAATAAAGATCATGCTACATGTAAGAATACATAGCCAAGTGCTCCAGACACATCTACTCAAAATTCCAAACACCAGCGTGAGGCTTTTGACTACACTGTCAGAACTATTCCTCAACCTGGCGAATATTTGTCCAATTGCCACCCCACTGACCGCCAAAGTCAACACAAAACCTCCTGATGTCACAGTTTCTACTCTGGATATTCATTTTTTCTATCTCTACCATAGTTCTTCAAACTGAGCCAGGAGCATAGGAACTAACACCAGTGCTTATATAAGCCAGTAAATTGGGATGGGATAAAATAATCTAACTAAGGGATTTAGACGTAAAATGTACGAAGAAAGACCATAAGCAGAATGCCTAATGTCTTTCTTTCCATAATTGATCACCAAGAGCCACTGGACTGGAATTTATTCCTTCTCCAGAGCAGTTCATACTCTCCATGTGCTGAGTCAAACCTAGAAGTAGTTTTGCCTCTATTAGGTAACTGATTTTCACCAGCAGTAGTATAGGTTATAAGAAGCACACCAATCCAGTCCCTCTGTGCTGTTGGCATGCTGTCCATCCCAAATAATAATATAAACTGTGTTTTAATGTCTCTTGGTAGTCAGGATTATCCTTTGCACTCAGTAAAGTGCCCTTCAGGGTCCTGTCTTTGTTATTTCAATGACACTGAAAGTGCAATGTCTTTAAGTGACAGTCTGAAGTCTGATTTGCATGTCCTTCTGGTTTAATGTTTTTCTTTCTCTGAAAAGAAGATCTGAGAATCTTCAGAACCCACGGGTGTGAGAAGCATGGGTGGCTGTGAGACCTGTGGTCCTCTATTGGGGAAACGGCATGGCATGTTCACAGGCCCAAGTGTTTGATTTAGATGATGAAAGTCATTGTCCCACAGCCGCACAACACTGTTTATCCTCGGGATTCACCCGTTTCCCAATCAGGACAGCTTTTATTATTAGAAAACTATTTCCTCAGATCAACAGTAGCAACCACCCACAATCTAGGCTCTCGGGAGGAAGAGGCAATAGGATCAAGAGTTCTTACCAGGACTCAGAGGCAGCCAGAAAAGGAAAAACTTACAGGCAAGAAAGGGTCTGGTTCTGTGCTAAAAATCCCAGAGGAAGTCATAGCGAGTTTCTTATTGAAGCTTGCCCGGGACTGCATACAACATTTCCGCATGTACTACAGACAGTTCAGGTGAGAAAGGCTGGCAGTTTTAAGGACTCCTAGTGGGTGGCAGGACAGCTCACTGCGGTAAAGTAGGAGATCTATCTACATGTCAAAGATCTTTCCACAGTTCAAAACTGTGTATCTTCCTTAGAGATTGGGAGGAGAAAGCAAAGAAAAACATTGCCTTTCTCATTTAATATGATATTTCAACAATCTTAGATCGTTAATATTAGAAATTCATTGATGTGTCAAGCTAGTGATGTTTTAATGTGATTATTTCCCAAAATCTGCCCTACATGTTCTTCAGCAAACCTCAACAAGCGCTTTTATTGTTTTGTATCCTGCTCATCGAACTTCAGCACAAGACTATCAATGTAGGATACAACCTAAATATTTAGAGTCGGGGCTACAATTAAGGCATGTAGATTGAGTTATGACAGTTGCTAGAAAACTAACGTATCTGAAGTGGGTCAGCTAGGCCGTACTGTTCTTATAGGTGAAAAATGTTTCTAATTTCCTTTATTTATTGGTATAGGCAAGAAGACACTTTTTGCACCAGTGGTTGGCACACAGGTCTATAAGTTCCTTCAGTCCCATCTCTGAGTAAGGCACAGAAACTTGAGTAGCAGGGAAGTGTTCACATTTTCTCCAATTCAGACTCCAAACCTAGGTGTGATGGTTTGGGTATAAAGTGTCCTTCCATAAACTGATGTATTGAGGGATGTTCTGCCACAATGGATAGATTTAATCATTATAATCTGGCTGAATCACAAGAGCTCTGACTTAGCTGACTCCACCACTGGATTCACCGTCAATTGATGGGTTCATAATTGAGAATTGATGGGCGTTATTGAGAGCGATACCAAGAGGAGGGGCCTGGTTGAAGTAAGGTCACTGCAACACGCTTTGCATACTGTCTTTTGAAAGGAGTCTTTCTCTCTTTTTTCCAACCCTCCCCCTAGGTCACATGCTCTTGCCGCTACTATATCCTGCTTTATAATGACTCCAAAACAATTGAGTCAGTGTACTGATCAAGAATGAATCCAGCCTTTTCCTCCTTTTATCCCTGACCTAAGAGATCCAACAGTCCCTCCTCTCGGTATCATACACTCCCCTTCTAGGCTTATAAGCTAGTTTACTTTTCTCATGATCTATCTTTCTCATGTTCACTTACCAAAACACTCGACAATTTTGATAGTAAATTTGTGCCAAGTGTTGTGGTTTTCCCTAGGAAGTTCACTACAATGGCTACAAAAATGGCTATGGACTTGGTAAATTTATAGCAAATCTTTGAAACTTTATTTTACATTTGCTTAAAAGCAGTATTTTTCTCTCATATTAAGGCAAAATTTTCTGTAAAAGACTCTTAGAGGTGCTTGTAATGTTTCTATTTCCTCTGCTTAGCATCTGTTAACTCTAGACATCCACCTGATTCTCCAGAGAAGACTACAGTCAAAGGGATGCAATTAGAAACTCTGTTTTTTAAAGACCTCACCAGAAGGACAATGTGGGATGCTTAGTTTAGCTCTATTATCTTAGAATTATTTAGTCCCTTTTACTAGAACTCAGCGTCTTTAAGGGTAGAAACTCTATCATCTTTGTCTTCATGGGACCCAAACTAACTCAAAGTTCTAGGCAAACAATGGAGAGCAAATAAGGAAAACAAATTATGAAAGTATAATTTCTCACATGTTCCTGATCCTTTGCCTTTTGGCTCAGTAGCACGATGAATGATTGACAAAAAATGTTCACTCTTAGGGATATACCTGAAGAAAGCAAAGAATGTACAATAGTGACACCTTCACATTCAAGTTTATTCAGAACTAGTCAGAACCCAATTCATGGAATCAGCCTAGATGTCTGTCAACAGATTTATTAGTAAAGAAAATGTGATCACACTTGTGCATACACATGCATGTATACACACACAACTTTTGTTCAACTATACAGAAGAACAATTTGCTGTTTTCATTAAAATGAATGGTAAAACTAGAAATCATCATGTTCAGTGAATCAATCCAGATTTAAAAAAGATAAATGTTACGTATTTTCTCTCACATGGGGAATCTAGAGTATATATTGTATACATGACATAAAAGTAGAAGTCGGATTATTCCGGAGGAAGAAGGGAACCAGAGGGAGGGAAGAGGAAAAACAAGAGATGGTAACGTGGAGGAAGGACAAATGTCCTAATAAAACTGTTTAATGTAAATTAGAATGAAAGTTATTGAAAACTGCATAGAAGCTTCATTAAAAGTAAAAGCAGAGATGTCCGATGACTCTGAGATGCCACTTCTCAATACATCTTCAAAGATATGAGATCCCAGTGTCAAAGAGGTATCTGGACTTCTGGTTTCCTTGCAGTACTATCTGCAATATTCAATAAGTGAACACACTTAACTATGTGTTGATGGAGAAACGGCCAAACACTCTGTACACAATGGAATGCTAGTCAGTATTTGTGTTGGTTTGAATGAGAAATGTACTGCGTAGGCTCTTGTCTTTAAACACTTCTGCTTCTAGCTGTTTGCACTATTTGGGGAAGTTACACGGAGGTGCATACTTGTTGGAAGAAGTGTGTCACCGGTTTGGAGAGTTTATAGTCTCCCTCCACTTCTAGGTTTCTCTCTCTCTGACTCATATGTATGGATGGAGATGTGATCTCTCAGCTTCCTGCTTCTGCCACTTTGCTTACCTGCTGCCACGCCTCCTTGCCATGATGGACTCCTGACCCTGAGCATATCATACTGTAAGAGGAAGGTACTGGGCCTAGTTACCCAGTCACAAAAACTATTTATGTTCCTTACAAGAGTGACAGAGAAACTTTCCCCAAAAGCAAAGTCTTGGTGCAAAATCAGATTATCACATGCTATTTGATGAGCTTATATGTAGGGGGAATTAAAGTACGACATGTCTGAAATTTATTAAGGTTATATTTCATGGCTCCAAATCATTTATCACCTCAGCTTTGTAATTCCATAGGCAAATCCCCTAGTTTCCTTTTCTGCCCAGTCCAGAGCTTCTCCTCAATCACTTTATTTGAGTAGCTCCTAATTCATGTAAGTGTAATACAGTCATGTTGTATTTTCCAGGTGGTGTAGGAGTTCCTTCTATTTGTGTGTTGCTTTCATTGGTTAATGAATAAAGAAACTGCCTTGGCCTAGTTGACAGGGCAGAACTTAGGCAGGCGGGGAAGACAGAACTGAATCCTGGGAGGAAGAAAAGTGGAATAGGAGAGAGCCGCCAGAGTCAGACATGCTGAATCTTTCCCGGTAAGCCACTGCCATGTGGCAATATACAGATTAATAGAACTGGGTTAAATCAAGATGTGAGAGTTAGCCAATAAGAGGCTAGAGCTAATGGTCCAAGCAGTAATTTAATTAATACAGTTTTTGTGTAGTTATTTTGGGGCTAAGCAAGCCAGGCAGCCAGGACAAACAAGCAGGCCCTCTTCCCTACAACAGCCAGGGTCCTCTAGAGTATCAGAACCTATATAATAAATCTCTATATATAGAAATAGATTTTATTACAATGATTTACAGGCTAATTAAGTCCAGTTACTACAACAATGGCTACCTGTGCACAGAAAATCCAGAATCGAGTTAGTCCATGAGGCTGTGTATCTCCGCTGGTCTTCAGTATACACCAGAATCCCAAAGACGTGGACTCTAATGCCAGTGAAGGGATGGACTTGCTGGTGAGAGTGAAAGCCTGCGAAAAGTGACGCTTCCTTCTCCCTTGACCTTACATAGCCTGCTAACAGAGGGTCTGGTCCAGATGTTTATGTGTCTTCCCACCTCAGAACGTCTAGATCAAAGCTTTATCTTCCCAGCTCAAAGATCTAGGCTAGAAGTAGTTCTTCCCACTTTAAATGGTTTAATTAAGAAATCACTCACAGGTGTGACTGGTCAGTCGAATTTTAGTCATTTCCAGATGGAGTCAAGCTAACAATCTAGAACAGCCAGCACCCTTGCTGTCTGCATAAATTGGTAATTCACAGATGGCTTGCAAATGGCTGGATTGACCTGTTGCAGTAATTACATTGATCGGTTTGAAGACGTCCCACAAATGTATCCACACACCATGAATTCAATATATAGAAAAATCAAGCTGGGATTGAGCAGGAAGCTTCCTCCTTAGCGACTGCTACACAGGCTTCTGGGAAAACAGATCAACAGTCACACACAGCATAAACACTATGAATTAAAATGCCGACCTGCCAGACAAAATATGTCCACTGATGTAATAATGCCTGAGATGCCAAGGAGAAAGCAATTGGTCTCTGATTGGGTTTGAGGTCCATTTCACAAAAGGAAATTTATGTCTGGTACTGTAAATATAGTAAAAAGAAAACAAAACAAAGCTATTACTGGTGATTTCTTAGCCTTAGGGAGGAATCTCATAGTTCTGCTTAGTTAAAGTAACACAGCATCAAAATTATTTTTAAGTATTCATGTTTATACCCACAGAAAAAGGCTACCCAGGTTTAATTAGGGAGCATCTGTTTGTGATAAAGTGGATACAGTGACACATGAACATACAAGACACTGAGACTAAGTGATGATTGAGGGCTTATAGCTTATGGATCTTTGTGGCACAGAAGGAAGAATGTAAGAGCAAGAAGATATGGAGAAGGGATGCAAAAATGCCCTCTTCTAACATGGCACAGCCTAGCAATCATGACTCACAGCAGTTGTGTTTAAAGGACACTGAGTGTACAGAAAATTGGCTGAGCTGATAGTTATGTCTGAGGGAGGCGCTCATGGGGCCTTACTACTTAGAGCTGAATTATTAGCAAACAACAGAGTCTGGGAGAGGAGAATCCAATTACATATCCACTGTTGAGCCCAACTGTCTCTAATATTATAGTTCCAAACCCATAGTGATATACATGACCCTAGTTAAATTGAGCGGGACACAGAACAAAACAAACATTTACAAATGTAGGAAAAAGACTTGTTAAGGACAAAGATGAGCTAGCAGCATTAAGAAGGAGATAAGAGAGAGTGGAAGAAGAATAACCAGAATATATTACATATGTACATGAAATTTCCAAAGTTATTAGCAAACAGATAAACATACATGTAAAAAATTGAGCACACAATTCCAGTGTATTTGGAGATGAGCCTAAAGGGAGGTATTTAGGTTATGAAGGCTCCACCCTAATAAATGAACCCTGCCCATTGTAAAAGGGCTTGAGACCGAATGTTCTACCTGTTGCCATGAGATACATTCCATGATGTTGTAATCCAAAAGTTCCTCACAAGACGCAAACCCTTCATTTTTTGCTTCTGAGCTTACAGAACCTTTTAAGAAACCCCTCTTCTCTCTAAATTAACCTGTCTGCACTCTCCCAACATAACATCACGATACAGATCAAGATGTGTATTAAAGTGACTCACAGTAACTTCTCTGTGCTTTCTTTTCCTTTTTATATATATTTTATACAGGGAAGACACAAGGAAGTTTCTTCAATCCATCCATAGTGTGTGTGTGTTTGTGTGTGTGTGTGTGTTAAAATAAAATGGAAATGGGGAAACCAATAAATTCTTCATTCATAATTTTTTTACATTATAATGAACAATAGAATTTATCCCAGTTGGAATTAAAATGGCTTGGATTTTAAAGAGATGAAATAATTCTCAAATGATTTTTCTTTTGGTCCTGTCAATCAACCAAAGTCTAACATTCTCCATGGTCAAATTGTAAAAGTAGGATGTATAAATGTATAATTCCAGAAGTTCTTGTAACTCTCTCCCTTTCTCTAACCCAGTTCCCAAGTCTTGTCAATCCAATCCTTGGTGTTTCTTAAGTTCTTTCCATTACCTGAAAACTTTCACATCTACTCCACTCTCTAACTCCTCATCCTCTGTCATTGTCATTTCTGAACCTTTCAGTTTTCTTTATCTGCAACTGTTTTGTTTTCCTTCAATCAGAACCAGTCGTCTAAGTTTTCTCATCAAATTCTCTCAGCGTTCTTATGTTCCAGAGGCTATGCACATTGACGTTTGCAACACACTGTCTCTTGTCCTATCAAGCATCCATCAGCCATTTATGAGTAACAACACGTTAGGGTGACTCTAGGAATTCAATGAAGCAAGTATGAGGAATAAAGTATATTGGACTTCAACATTGTTGTTGCTGGAAAATATTTTGATGGGTTATCTGAAAACATATGGAGAAATTTCTTCACAGATTGTAATTCTTAATCTGTACACAGGAAGAAATCAATACATATTTGAAAATCACTTTATTCATTTCTAATTCTAATCTTAATTTTATTACCTTTATTTCACCAAATAATAATACATTATTGATTGTTACAATGTGCTCTTATTAGTGTCATAGTAAATGCTTGCTGAATTTTTAAAAATTATTGCTTAGTTTTTGAGCTTGTAATATAATTACATCATTTCCCTAGTGCCTTTCCTTTCCTCAAACCCTCCTAAGTAATCTCTTTCAAATTCATCTCCTTTTTCCATTAATTGTTGTTACATACATATATGTATATATGTAAATATTCCTAAATCTGGAAGTGACTGGAACGCCCCTCCCTGCAGACTAACTTTCGTGGTTCCAGAGGTGCCACACAAGCTCTCAAAGGAGAGAAGCAAACATCAGTCCTATCCAGATATTATGTCTATGAGCCACAGCAATGACCAGTATGGCACAATAACCCCAAGGGTGCTGTAGTGGCACACATACCTGGGGAGTAACCAACAACTTGATAATTGGACTTAGAACCTTCACAAGAAGAAAATGATGCCTGGTACTGAACATCTGACCTACTACTCATGAATCTTGCTGAAATTTTTAAATTGGATCTAAAAGGCTGAATCTCTCTGATGTCCTGAGTCAAAGTGGATCGTGATAATCTCTTTGTATAGTTTTACATTTACAGTCTATGCTTTTTTTTAAGTAAATGCATTGACAACCATCTTAGTCAGCTCTGGCTACCATAAAAAATGAGAACAGGCTGTATACCTTAAATAACAGGCATTCACATCTCATGGTTGTAGAGAAAGACAGGGTCAAGAGAGGTTATGTCTACAGTTCCATACGTGGCTCCGAAACCTGGACAATGAAATACTCCTCAGAACAGCAGCTGAATGTGTTTGAGATGGCATGTCTCAGGAGGATTCTAGACGTCACACGAAGAGATAGGCTGTGCAATTATGACCTCAAGAAACATCTCCATCTACAGAAGGAACTACAGGATATGGCAATGGCACTTGAGATACTTCGGCCATATTTTGAGAATGAATGACAGCAGATAACTCGAAGATAGCACTGCTTGGAAGAGTGCAGGGGATAAGGCAAAGAGGAAGGCCTTCATGCTGGATAGACAGCATAAAGGAAGACTGTGGAACTTTGGGTATGACAATAACACAAACATCTAGGACTGCCCAGGATAGGAACAACTGGAAAGCCGCCATAAATGGGTTGCCTATGCATGCTTATGCATTGCTGGGCATAAATGATAAATGATGATGTTGATGAGTCTATGAGTCACAGAATGGCATACTTTAAACCTGAAGTATATCCCACAGGCTCATGTGTTTGAACACTTAGTTCACATATGGTAGTAAGGTTTGGGGGTGTAACCTTTAAGTTAAGAGGCAAGGCTGTTGAGGTGGTCACTAAAGATGGACCCTTGAGAGTTATAGCCTGGCTCTGCTGTCAACCTAAGTCTGTTCTGTTTCCTGACTCACCAATATATGAAAATCATGGATTTCTCTACAATGACCTTCACCATGCCTTCTCTGCCACAACACATTGGTAGTTCCTATACCCATGGGCTAGAATAGTCCTTCTCCTTTAAGTTGCTTCTATCAGATATTTTGTCAGAGAAATGATTAAAGTAGCTAATTTAATAGATCTGCAGTTAAATCAATACTTCATATTCCACTTAAGTCAATACTTCTTATTGTGTATTTTTTTCTTTAGAATCAGCTAATGAAAATGTGTTTTCGGCTTCCACCACTGTGTCAGAGCTCAAAGGGACAAAGGTTGGATTTATCTCATAGTTTCAGACATTTCAGTTGGCATTTGTCTGGCTCTATTGCTTTAGGCTTGCGACAAGGGAAACACTCAAGCCAAAAGAGCATCATGAGTGAAAGATTCCCATGTCAGGGCACTCTGTCCCCAGACAAAGATTCCCATGTCAGGGCACTCTGTCCCCAGACACAGCAAGCAAGAGACTATGTAGAAGATCTGTCTTTCAGAGGCATGCTGCCAGTGACCTGCTTCCCTTAGTTAGGCCCCACTATGTCCAATAAATCACTAAATTGTAGAGATAGCAATGAACCAATCCATTTGAAGAAGTCAGAGTCCTCGTGGCCCTGTCGCTTTCCAAAAGCCTCATCCTCGAGCAATCTGCATTGCGGACAAAGCTTCAACACATGGGCCTCTCAAGAACACTCTGTATGCAAAGATAATAACTGATAAGTATTTAATAAACTCTATTTAATTCACATAAAATGCCTAACATATACCAAATTTATGGTACATAAAACACCAAGGCAACTAAAAGTTGGCAATGCCCCCAAAAGAGAGGAGTCATTGAGAGGATAGGCTCCATCCCAAAGACAGAGAATGTGCTGCCATTTTTAACTCACTTAATGCTTCATGGTTTATCAGTTGATTACTGCAGATTATTTTACATTTGAATGTATGAGAATGATAATACAGTGTTTTGTGATAGACTATAGCCTCTAGAGAAAGGAAAAAGCTAAACTTTCTGAATTGATCAATGGATCATTAGAGGTGTGCCCTTTGGCTTGGAAAGAGAGGGGAACAAGTTTCAGAGTAAGTGTTAAGTTTTATCGTGGAGCCACTGGAGGATTTAATGAAGAAAAAGCTTGTCAGTGTCTCTTCCACTCATATAAATGGCCCCCTCTCCCCTAGCCACCATTAACTGCCCCAAATGAGGGGTGGGGCCTCCTGAGCTCCTTCCTGCATGATTAAATGGTGAGTGGGACCTCTTGAGCTCCCTTTTGCATGCTGAAATGATGATGGGTTAGTCTCGTACAGATCTAGCACAGGTGACCATAGTGAACTCTGAGTGTGACAACCAGTTCATAACTGGAGTGCTCATCATTTAGGGAAATTCTGACTCCTCAATTCTTGCTGACCCTAAGTCTTTGTGGGGATAATATAAATGTTTCCTTCAGGTCAGAGCATTCCACAGTCCATTTTCTCCATACTTGGCCCATTTGTAAGTCTCTGCATTAACCTGCACCAACTACATAAAGGAGCTTTGCAGTCTGAAAGTAGCATTAATCTGTGGGTACGAATATAAGAATTTAGATGGCAATTTGCTACCTTGGCCATTTATCAAGACAACAGTAGTAGGTTCTCCACAAAAGTCCATGATCTCCCAGCCATGGATTCTCTATGCATTTACCATACCAGGAAGGATTTCTTGCATGTAGGAATGAAAAGTTGTTAAGTATCTCTGTAACAGTCATGGCACTTGCACTTTGCTTGCATCTTCTGGCTTTTTGAAAGTTGGCCAACAGGTAGGAAACTGCCAGTCCAAATCCAGTTGGAGTTCTTGGTGTCCTGCAGCTGTAGTATGTAATGTCTTCGGGAATAGTATCTTAAAATCTAGTTCTGTAGTGTTTTGGGGACTTTGGGAGCCATCCTCACCAACAGTTCATAGGAAGGTACCCTGTATGGTATTAGGATTTCTATTTACTAACTTCAGTTATCTGCTAGGAACATTGTCTACCAAAGCCAAATGCCTCCACTCAAATCTTCCTTTAAAATGTGTTTTTAATAGACTTACAACATAGTAGATTTCCCTAAGACTTTTTCTATGCATCCTTGATTTTGGTTAACCCTTCCCCGCAACCCCTTTCTCCTCCTACTTTCCATTCCTAACCCCTCTGAAACTGCTCCTCCCCCTGTGTTCCACATTTTGCTATAATCTGACATGGGCTCTTCCAGCTTTCTTCCTGTAAAGTGGTTTCCCCCCTCTAATGTCCTTCCTGGTCTTTATGAGCACTTCAAAACACAGTAGCAAAAGAATCCCAAGCTGGATCCATATATGAGAGAGAACATGTAGCCTTTGTCTGTTTGGGCCCGAATCACCTTGTTGAGTATAATTTGCTTTTAGTTCCATCCATTTTCCTGAAATTTCATGATTTCATTTATCTTTATACCTGAATTGCATTCTGTTTTGTATATGAACCACATTTTCATTATCCATTCATCATTTAATGGACATCTAGAACTATTCCATCTCCTAACATTGTGACTAGGACAGCTATAAACTAAATGCTCAGGTATCCTTAGAATTAAAATATTAATGTCCTAACTCCCAACGTGGTGCTCACTTTTAGATGGGGCCTGTGAGAGATAATCCTGGTCAGATGAAGCCAATAGGTAAAGCTTCATGGTGTGGTTAAAGTCTATAAAAAGAGAAAAAGAGATAGTCATGGGCACACACGCCTATCACCCCACTGTTCACAAAGGGCCACACGTTTAAGGTAAGAGCAGGCCTCTGACCACCAACTGAAGGCATAGCTAGTGGGGAACTAGTAGGGTAGACTTGTTCTGGCTGGGAAAAGAGCCCTTACCAGAAAGTCAATCTGCCAGTCCCTTGATCTTGGATTTCCAGCCTCCATGGGCAATAAATGTCTGTTTATTAAGCCATCTGCCTTGTGATATTTGTTATGGCAGCCTGAGCTAAGAGTGATCAAGTAAAGGAGATGGATGGGGAATATAGGATGTGGGGTACTTACTAGTTATTCCTTGTGACCCTGAGCTGGTGATGCCGTCCCTTAGATTCTACTTCCACAGTGACAACTGATTCGATGTGTTTCAACATCCCAGGAAGCAGACTCTATCAACATCAGGGACTCTCCAGAGAAGAGAGCCTCAGGTAGTTTCCCATGTCCAGTCAACATTCTATCACTCATACAAAGAGTTCTGTCTTCCCTATGTAGCAAAGCACAGCAGTCAAATGCTTTATGCCAAATTTAGAACATTCCCCTTGCAAAATAGTCACATGTTTGGGTCACCATACGATATCCTGATTCTGATTCAGGGACCTAATCTTACAGAAAGGATTAAAGCACTTGTTCAAATCTGAGACGGTTTTGACTTACAGGTGCAAATATTTAAGCGGCCTCTGATAAGCAGCCCATCCCTCACTGAGCTCTTTGGCAGTTTCTCCTCACAGAAGAAAGAGATGGACTTTAAGATTCAAGATAAAGGGCTCGGTTATCAGCCCTTTCTGTACTTAGTGAGGAGCTGTAGTAAATATGCCCTTTGCTTGACACTTGTTGCTGCTTCACTTCTCCAAAGTCTCTGTTGTCTTTTTCTTTGAACACCATTTCCAGATCTAGAAACTGTTTTATGTCAAGTTGGTTTGTGAAGACTGTCAGAGGATCATTTGAAATGTTCACTGAGACCTTTCTAAACTTGTTTGTTTGCTTTTTGTTTTCTGTTCATAATATAAAGGTTATTTTACTCAAAATTTGTAATATCCTAAAAGGGATAGGAAATTGGGGTCACTATGTTAAAACCATGTTCATCACGGAGTGAAAAATGAGCCACAGAGCTGCTGCGAGCCTCCAACTACTGCACAGACTCAGGGTTAAATTTTTAGCTAAAATACTCTGATACGTCTAGGCATTCATAGATAAAAGAAACTTTCTACAGTTTAAGATCTGAGCTTGGGTATTGTTCCTAGTAATTCATCTTAGAGATGGCTTCTAAAACATGGTATTTGGAGGGCATTAGGTATCAGAGAAAGTCCATTCCACTTGTGTGAGCATTATGAGCATCGAGTAGAGATTCCTAAAGGAGAACTCTGCCTTAGACACTGTTCTGCTTCCTACTGTAAACATACAAAAATCTTAACCCTAACAGAATGTGTGCAGAGAGGAATGTTTACATAATGATACTAGACAAGTTGCCTAAACCTGGGGCTTCATAGAATTCAACAGAGGGATCCACAGAGAGCAACCAACCTCACATTCTGTGGAGCCTATAATCAGTTGATTAAATACAGTTGTAAGGCACTCTGACGCTGGAATGTTATCAAATGTATCGCTGAGTGCTGGCTCAAGGTCTTCTTCCCTTCCTCCACTCACAAAATTGGTGTTCCGCACCAGCAACCTATAGAAGGGGCTGCGGCAAAACCCCGGAAATATAAGAGAAGCTGCTACTCGCTTTGGAGGTTCAAAACTCAAAGTGAGGGTAAAAGGGGAATATCTGTTAAGAAACAAAATAAAATCTTATGTTTTTTACTCCCACCTCCTTCCTTACTACAGACTAAGAAAGGGTCGTCCTCTTGGGGATAAGGGAAGGAGCATGAGAGCGTGAGATGCTTGTGGGTCTGTGAAACTCTGAGGGTGGGGCTCTGCCACTCCCCTGGGTTCCCACTCCCCTGGGTTCCCACTCCCCTGGGTTCCCACTCTCCTGGGTTCCCACTCTCATGTCCCTTCACAGACAGATCCGAAGCAGCAGAATCACCCTGCAGTAGTGTTTGCAGTGAGAGTGTAGAAGCTTGGAAGACCCTTTTCTAGGCAAATACAGGATAGCATTAGCCTAGGGTGATGCATGAACAGTTGAAGAAGCCTCAAGGGAGAGTTTCTAGGTAGCTTCAGAGAATGTCCCATGGTGTAAGTCCAGGAAAAGCCCATAAATAACAGAGAAGGTCAGAGCTGGGGACTGAGTCGGGGCAGCCTAATGTAGATTTCTACGATCAGATAGGACAGCTTAGCCAAGGTTCGGACATAGGAAGACAAAGAAAGGGTTAGCGAAGTTGGTTTCATCCCCAAGTCGAGCGAAGAACACATATGAAACATAGATCTAGAGAAGACAATCAGAACTGGAGAAACTTGAATTATCAAAGCTTAAATGCCCACTCTGGTAGAATGATGGAGGTATGGGGTGAAAAGAGAATGAAATTATATTTGTAAATAATGGGAATTATAGAACACTAGAGTCTGAGATTTGGTGCTCCTAGTTGCCTAATTAAGATTACATTTTTCAGTCTGCTGAAGTAACACTCACCATGAAAGAGATAGTTGTAACCTTTTGTGGTGTTGGACGAACCTGGGTCCTGATCAGAGCACCCCAAGCATTCTCTTAGAAGGCAAGTGTGGGATGTCCATCACACCTTGTAACACATCTAACATCTCTGACTACAACCCCCACATTCACTCCAAGCACATTGCTCAAGGGCTGAGCCTTTGCCAGTTATGTCAGTGGAAGGGTTTGCTTTCATCCTACACTATATGCAGAGTCCTGGAACTTCTACGCTTGCTCTCCACATGTCCCTCTGAACCCTGTGCTCTGTGTCTTCCAACAGCTTTGTTAAGTCTGTTGGTGGGAGCCTGTGCTTGCTCTTGCTCTCAGGCAGCTGTGGTGCTTCTGAAAGATCACCATTCTTCTGCAGGCTGCAGGGTTGGGGTTGACTTTTAAACTCTTGGCAGAAAAAAACGTTACTTCCTGCTCAAAGAGAAAGATGAAAGTGAACCCCACACTGTGCAGAAGCGCAGACACCCTGATGTTTTCTACACCGCTTGCCCCCACATAGCATCTCAGAACATCTCTGCCTTGGGGCTTCCTGACCTGGACCCCGTGGACTGCACCTACCCCAGCTGATGTCACACCAGCTCAAGGAAAGGTTATTTTTAAATATATAAGTAATCAACTTCATATTCTTCTATGTTCTATTCTTCTACTTCATATTCTTCATATGCTTCCCCATGCTTTACATATGGTCTAAGAAAATCACCTTCAATAATTAAAAAGTCTATTTTATACATCAAAGAATAACTGTCTCACTATCTTCCTTGCAAAGCACTCCCTGAAGCTGCATTAGGAGAAAGTGGCGGGATGACACTGAAGATTACTGACAGGAAATGAGCATCAGGATTCCTGATTATATTTTGTGACCTCTCTAAGCCCTGTTAAATAAGAGAGGTGTTTCTGAGTTTGCTTGTTTAACTTTCTCTCTGCAAGTGAGAGTCCATGGGGACTCTTGGTGTGGTTTGAAGAATCAAGGGTACAGGAGGCCGAAGATGTAGGAAGAATCCTGGAGAAAACTGTGGACACCTAAGCCTCATCCCAGAACCACCCTTGTAGACCTTTTCTCGTTTTTGTATGTCTGCTGGCCATAGGGATCTGGGTGGTTATCACTAGATACGTTCACTTCTTTGTAGACATTATGGCATTCCTCTGCCTCTTTGTTTTAAATTGCCACACTGGGGGCTGGAGAGATGGCTCAGAGGTTAAGAGCACTGACTGCTCTTCCAGAGGTCCTGAGTTCAATTTCCAGTAACCACATGATGGCTCACAACCATCTGTAATGAGATCTGGTGCCCTCTTCTGACCTGCAGCAGACATGCAGACAGAACACTGTGTATATACTTAATAAATAAATCTTAAAAAATAAATAAATTGCCACACTGCCTGATACATGGGAAGAGTTCAGTAAGTGTTTGGTGTTACTCCCTCTGTGGTCCTAGTGAACAGACTGGAGACGTCACAGAGCATAAAAGTGTATCACAGAGCACAGATTCTCTTACTTCGTGAACTCATACCTGTAATTTCAGTACTCAATAGGAGGAGGCAGAAGGATCAGAAGCTCAAGGTCCTTCTTGGCTACATAGTGAGTTTGAGGCCAATGTGGCCTGCAAGAGACTGTTTCAGAGAGATGGGAGACACCATCCCAGATAGGAGGAATGACACAGACTCAATGACAGCCGACTTCCCAGCCCCTGCCAGTATTTTACCAGGCTCTAACCCTGCTGTTCCTCATTTGTACCCAGATTGCTTTGGAGACTCCAACTCCATGCAGATGACTATAAGATGTATTGGAAGGGCATATGTAAAGGCAGAGTCACAGGCAACCAGGAAGCTGAAAAAGCAACCAAGAGCAATGTAGAAGACGGATGGCTCTTACTAAACCCATACAGAGAACTCGAGAGACAGAAGACAGATGGGCAGCTGTCCACTGTAATTTTTCTACACATTGGAAATCTTGTCTTATGGTACAGGTCATACACACTGGGTATCATGGCTGGAACCTGGAAATGAAACTCGTATGGTTTTTCTGGTTCTCCCTTAATAAGATTGGTTCTCTACTAAAGAAAAAAAGAAAAAGAAAGGAAAAGGAAACAACAACAATTAAAATCCCAAAACCAAGAGTTTATTTAGGTTCTATTCAACAGGTCTTCATTAGCCCAGGATACCACGCTGGAACTTCAGTCATTCTACCTTCGTTAGCCCAGGATACCACGCTGGAACTTCAGTGACGTCACCATTAGCCCAGGATACCACGCTGGAACTTCAGTGATGTCACCTTCATTGAACCTGTTAACATTGTGCTTATCTCAAATTGGATTTGAGGAAAATACTTTTGTTTTTATAAAATAGTGCATCAGTCCTGGAAGTGTACCAGACGGGCATAGAAGGTGTGAGGCCCCGCCCTCGGTCCTCAATAGCAAAGGACTGCATTAGACTGTTTCTTACCTTTCCTTTGATCTCCAAGGATTTTGGTGCCTTCCTAAATTCTGTGCCCTATCACATTATTAGGGCTTCCATGACAAATTAGCACAAACAAGGTGGCTTCAAAACAATACAAATAGTCCTTCGTGGTCCTGAATCCGGAAGTCAAGCTAGCATTGGCAGAGCCCAGTCCCTTCCAGACCTTTAGGGGAGCATGTGCCTTTGCGTACTCTGGATCTGGTTTCTTGGCTTACACAGTCAACACCTTGATCCATGCTACCATATTTACACCTTCTCTCCCCATGTGCCTATCAAGGTTCCCTCCACTCCCCTTTAATGAGAAAACCTGAAACCCATAATAGTCTCGGCCTGTGACTCTAGTTTACATTTGTAAATAACTTTCGCCAAATAGGTCACACTCTTGGATGCCAGAAGTTAGATTTGCGCATGAACTCCCAAAGGGAATGCTCCATCCCCCTAAGGCCCCAAGTCAAGTGTCTTACTTGCTTATTCCAAGCCTTAGAATGTGTTCCTCGTGGGCTCCAGCCCATCCCTGGAGTCACAGCTGGTTCTCATCACTGGTGTGAAAATAAGTGGATAGAAAAATGAAAACAAGTAAACAACACACAGAAAGAGTGTGGATGGCCCAAAGCCTGATCCTAATCACAAAAGCAGTGTCCGAAAAGGAGAAAGGGACCAGCACATCCTCTTTGGAAGGGAAAGAATTGTTTAGGGAAAACAAAATCCCCTGCAGCCTTTTCCCAAAACCTGGGCTCTTAAGTGTTACTTCCATGAGACAAAATAGTTTTGCTTGTGCCATCTAAGTGAATGTCTTAATAAAAAGAATTTATTCCTGTATATATATAAAGAGGTGACAACTTCCCCAATGGAGTACTTTCACACATGCCTCAAGTAGAGAAGCCACTGAAATTCTGCCCCTACAGTGACATAACATTTTTGTTTTATTACACATAATTTTACCTTTTCTTTGACTTATTTCATTTCAATACTTTATACACACACACACAAAATCCTTTTGATATTTTTGTGCTGTTAAAACCACAGCTGCATGACTGTCATGAACTAAAATTCTTCAAGCATGATCTTCTTCCTATGATCGTGGGAAAGAGCAAGTTGCTTTAAAAACACATGCACACATGCACACGCTTCTTGAAACCATATGGAAGTTTTATGAATGCAAATCAAACTTCATTTTTTTTCAAGTTTGCCACAAAATTCCCATCAGCAGAAAGAAAATTTTCAGCCCTTAGTAGGACCTGTTAGGATAATCCTACAACTAAATTTCTTGCTTCAACTTTGGGATATTTATATCCATCATTACCACCATGGGGGCATCAAGGAGTTTATGCTCATCAAAATGAGCATCAAAGCTGCAGTTAGTAGCTTAAAATGCTTACTTTTTTAAACACAGTGTAATTTCAGACAAATCTACACATGAGTTTTCACAATATCATGTGAACTGCATGTGCTATCTCAAAATAGTGAATAAATTCATGTGTTAGAGCTAATTTCAAATCTTCCGCATGTTTAAAACTCAGCATCATATGAGCAAATCATTTGCAGATTGCTAGACAGTGTGAATAGTCTGGCAGCATATGGAGACTATTTATGAACCACAGCAGTTTCCACACTGCTGATCACATGAAAGATAAACAACGCAACTGAAGTGAATTATTACTCTCCCATTATTTTCATGGTATACTACATTTAGTGTTTAAGTTGGTAGATTCTCTCCCATGTGCCTCACTCTTCATTGGCTAAAAAGAAAGTGTTTGCTGTGTTTTGACTTAAACAGAAAATATGCTTTCATCTTCCTCAGAACCAGCTGAGATTTTGTATATGAGACTAACTACCAAGGCATTAGATCAATGGCAACTTATACGTGTGCAATCAAAGACATAGAACATGTACAGTGAGGAAAAAAATGGCAAATGGAATGCATCAGCATGGGCAAGGATGCCAGCCACAGAAAATGTGAGTTTGGTTTTAACATACATAATCTTCTCCCCAACTGGACCCCTGTGAATGATTCCTGAAGATAGAAAAGATCTTGGTGAACCCTGAAAAACCCTCTAGGCATAGCATGAGCACCAGCTACTTAAGCCACATCACTATCTTCTGAATGCACCTTCTCCTGCTCCAATGTTCTGGTGCAGCCTGAACTTGACAGCTTGTTGCATCCTAAATGCTCTCTTCCTTATGGAAAAACTTCAAACATCCTTATAAACTTTGCTAAAAATCATTTATCTGGAAAGCCAATTTTTTTCATGTTGCTGACAGTTTAGTTGCTTTTCTATTGCTGTTATAAAACACCATGACTTCTGGGCATGGTGGAACACACCTTTAATCCTGGCACTAAGGAGGAAGAGATAGGCAGATCTCTGTGAGATTGAGGCCAGCCTGGTCTACACAGTTAGTTCCAGGATACCCAGGTCTGTTATACAGAGAAACCCTGTCTCAAAAAAACAAAGCAAAGAAACAACAATCAAATAAACAAACAAACAAAAAAAACAGCAAAA
Source organism: Ondatra zibethicus (assembly GCA_004026605.1). NCBI lineage: Eukaryota > Metazoa > Chordata > Mammalia > Rodentia > Cricetidae > Ondatra > Ondatra zibethicus. The sequence continues at coordinate 11,758 of PVIU01010744.1, read as the reverse complement.
CAACCAACCAGACAGCAAAAACCACCACGACCAAGGCAACTTACAAATGAAAGTATTTATATTGGCTTATAATTTCAGAGAGTTAAAATCCACGATGACAGAGTAAAGGAATAGCTGAGAGTTCACATCCTGATCTACAACTGTCTTAGTTAGGGTTTCTATTGCTGTGAAGAGACATGTTAACCATGGCAACTCTTTTTTTATTGATTTTTATTGAGCTTTACATTTTTCTGTGCTCCTCTCCCTGCCTCTCCCCTACCCTTCAACCCTTTCCCAAGGTCCCCATGCTCCCAATTTACTAAGGAGAACTTGTCTTTTTCCACTTACATGTAAATTAGATCCATGTATCTCTCTTAGGGTCCTCATTGTTGTCTAGGTTCTCTGGGATTGTGATTTGTAGGCTGTTTTCTTTGCTTTATGTTTAAAAACCACTTATGAGTGAGTACATATGATAATTTTCTTTCTGGGTCTGGGTTACCTCACTCAAAATGATATTTTCTAGCTCCATATATTTGCCTGCAAATTTCAAGATGTCATTATTTTTTTCTGCTGTGTAGTACTTCTTTGTGTACCACATTTTCCTGTTGGGGTGACTTATAGTTTCAGATGTTCAGTCCATTATCATCATGGCGGGCAGCAAGGCAGACATGGTGCTAGAGAAAGAACTGAGGGTTCTTACATTTTGACTCACAGGAAGTAATTGTCTCAATGGGCCTGACTTTAGCATATATGAGATCTCATAGGCTGCTTCCACAGTGATGCACTTCCTCCAACAAGACCACACCTACTCCAATAAGCCCACACCTCCCATCAGTGCCACTCCCTTTGGTGGAGTTTTCTTTCAAATCGCCACAACAACCATGAGACAGAGCTGGATCAAGCACTAGTCATTGCATAAGCCTCTTAGAACCTCAAAGCCTACCCCAAGTAGTACACTTTCTCCTTCAAGGCCACATGTCCTTATCCTTACGAAACACTTTCACCAACCCAGCATTCAAATACATGCACCTATGGGGGACATTTTCATTCAAGCCAACACATTCTACTCCTTGCCCCCAACACGTTCATGGCCATATCATAACGGGTAAGATGCATTTAGATCAACTTCAAAAGGTGTCATAGTCTTTCACAGTCTCAACACAGATTAAAAATTTAAATTAAAAAAATCTCTTCTGAGATTCAAAGCAATTTCTTAATTGTAATCTCTATAAAATCAAAATCAACCTATTTAATTCCAACATACAAAGGCATAGAATATATATTAACATTCTAAAAGGCAGGGATCAGAGAATTGTGAGCAAATATTTGACCAAAGCAAGACTGAAATCCAGCAGGGCAAACTCCAAATCCTGTAGCTCCATGTCTGATGACAAAGGGCTTAGATGATTTATCCTTCCAGCTTTGCTGACTGCAACACACTTCTCTCTTGAGGTGGTTTATTCCTCATCTGCAGCTTTCCTTAGCAGATGTCCCATGGCTCTGGCACCTCTAACATCTGAGACGTCCAACACAATCCAGGCTTCACTGTGAGAGCTTCACACAAAGGCCTCTTGAGACCTCTGTGCAGGGATTCCTGGCCACATACCTGGCCTTGGTGATTTCCCTTAAGAATGGAAGGAGATTACACAATTCCTTTACTCATGTATTTTTCATGACTTTAAAACCAGAGCCAGGTAGACAATTCTGCCATCTCTGAGTGCCAGCTTAGAGTGTACTTGACACCCATGCATCGCATTCTTAGCTGCTTTGATTTGTTGTTCCTTTGCAAGAGCAAAAAATTCTTTAGGCCCTTTTCCTTTCACAAGTTGAAAACTTAGCTATATTGGGTCTTGCGCTGAGCATGTCCTTCCCTTCATTCCATTTTGTATCATGCTTTTAAATTTCTGATTTCATTCAGCACAAACCCTGGCTCCCACATTAAGTTTCCTGGTGCTTTCTCTCTAAACTATAGTTTGTCTTGTTTTGTTTGCTCTAATTACTCTTTTTCATTATAGACCTGCAAATAGTAATAATCACAGAGTTAAAATTGCCTCCAATAAGGAAATTAGCCCATTACTTTTCAGTTTGGTCTCAGGTAAATTTCTTAGGACAAAGGCAAAAAGCAGCCATATTCCTTGCCAAAATATCATAAAAATAGTCTCTAGCTTAGTTGATTATATCATTTCCCTTAGAAACCTCTTGAGCTTAGTCCAAATTGCTCAGCCCTATTGTCTCTCGATCTTCTAGTAGGATGGCCCAGTAAGCCCAGCTGACAGCATTCAACCGCTTTCTTAGTTCAAAGTTCCAAGGCTTCCCCTTCTTACAAAGAGCAGCTTTGACAGGCCTGTCACATACCCAACTCCTGGTACCAACTTCTGTCTTATTTACTTTTCTATTGCTGTGAAAAGAACATTGTGAACAAGGCAACTTACTTTTTAAAAAAAGTGCTGGATAGTGGTGGCACATGCCTTTAATCCCAGCACTCGGGAGACAGAGGCAGATAGATCACTGTGAGTTGGAGGCCAGCCTGGTCTACAAGAGTGAGTTCTGGGATAGCCAGGGCTATACACAGAGAAATGCCTTACCAAAAACAAACAAACAAATAAATAAAATAATTTGGCTTACAGTTTCAGAGTGTTAGAACCCACGATGGCAAAGTGAAGAAACAGCTGAGAGTTCATACCTCTTGATCCACAACCACAAGACAGAGAGACAGCGCTGGGAATCAAAGCCCATGCCCAGTGATGCACCTTCTCCAACAAAGCTACAACCCCTAATTCTTCCAAAAGAGTTCCATCAACTCAAGCATTCAAATAGATTAGCTTATGAGGGTTATTCTCATTCAAACCACTACACTGACCCACAATTTCTTTTGACTTACTGCATAACGATGCTCTAACTCCAGAGTCTGCCTCTCTGTTATGCATAGGAAGACTTGAACCAAGTCCATCCTCTCCTGTGTTTCCAGTCTGTCTCCTCTTCTTGAGACCGAATAATGTGCAGTTCAACAGTGAAGACAGAAGAGCAGTAACAGGAAGTGTGAGGGACGAGCCTTCCCCAACCCTGATACACCTGAATCAATGGAGAGGCAGTATTTTTATGTAATGCTTCAGGTGAGCTACATAGGCACAATAGGACCAGCCTACAAACTGGGGTTGGGGGAATACTTTCGATAACATATATTGAATCCTCTTAAAATATCACTCCATATTTAAAGTCATGGAGGTATTTATTTTGCTTTTTCCAAACACACATTTAAAAAGCAAAAAACAAAACAAAACAAAAAACAGTTGTTCATGTATTTACTACCTGTAGGCAAAAATTTAAATACAAAGTGTTTGAGCTCCTATAAATTGCAGCTCCTGGAAAAAAACCTGAGAACTCAAACACAAATTGCAACACAATCTCTGTAGTTACAGGGTTCACCCTTAAGGCATTTGGGAGCGTTATAGCATTAGATTCATTTATGCATGAAAAGTCACCAGCTACAGGTAATAGGAGTTCAGTGTCCCATGCCGGTCTCATTTAACCAAAACCACAAAGAAAGGGAGATGGGATTTTAGGGAAAATTTTTATCTTGAGAAAAACTGTGATGAATGAGACCTGGAAAGCAGAGTGCAGGCAAGGTGGGGGCTTTCCGGAGCACAGATGAGAGGTGGGGGGCAGGGGATCTGGCAGACAGACAGCAAGGGTCTCAGCATTGCAGAGCTAGAGAGGTGGGGGGCAGGGGATCTGGCAGACAGACAGCAAGGGTCTCAGCATTGCAGAGATAGAGGGCTCAGTGCTTTGCTCTTCATGTGTACCTGACTGTACTTCATATGAGTCTCTTCTATGGCATAGTAGGAGATAATTAATGTTATAAAATGGTCAGGATGTAGAAACATCCAACAGATAAGCTTCTGGGCTATTGGAGACTATCCAGATTATGTTAATTGAATTGAGAGGGCTCACCCTAAAAAGTGGGTGGCAGCTATGGAATAATCCTTTGCTAAACTATGAATAAGTATTACTCTCATTGGTTAATAAAGAGCTGACAGGTCGGTCATTTGTCAGGAATTTAGGTGGGAAAGTCAAACTGTGAGAATGATGGGAAGAAGTAGGGCAGAGTCAGAGGAGATGCTGCTCAGTTGCCAAGCAAGCAGGATGGGTAAAAAATGAGGCAAAGGTCATGAGCCACATAGCAAAGCTTAAATAGAAATATGGGTTAATTTAAGTGTAAGAGCTAGTGAGCAGTAAGCCTTAGCTATTGGCTGAGCATTTATAAGTAAAACTAAGCCTCTGCGTTGGTTATTTGAGACCAGGCAGTTGGGACAGGAAACGTCTGTTTACGGGTGGCACCATTCTCCTGGCTTAAGTGTTGGTCTGAATAAACAGGAGAAATGGAAGTGAGCATCTGCATTCCTTGCTCTCTTCTTACTGGTTGTAGGCTTTCTTTCCTACTGGACTCTCTAATTATGAGCCAAAGTAAGTTCTTCCTTTCTTAGGTGGTTTTTGCCATTTTAGAGTGTTTTGTCATAGTAAGAAGTAAAGTTCTGATACTGATGGTTTTTAAGACTTCTTAAGTGGTTCTGTAGCTCTGGATTCCTTACAAACAAGTCCTATTTTAGTTTCTTTGGATTGCTATGACAAAACAGACTGGGTGGCTTATAAGCAATGGAAGTGAAGTTGTCATGGCTCTGAAGGCCGAATGGGATGAGGGTACTGTGTTGTCAGGCATGGGTAAAAGACCCTTCAGTCTGTAAAATACAACTTCCCATTGTATCCTCATGTGAGAGAAGAGGCAAGAGAGCTCTCTGGGACCTTTCTTTTTTTATTAGCTTATGTGACTTTTACAAGAAGAGATATTTCATTATCATAATATCGAACACATGGATTTGATAAAATTCCTCTTCATTATCTTGCCATCCTTCCCACTGATCCTCTTATGCCACCAATAGTCCTCCTTCTGTCTTATGTCTTTAAATTTTTCTAGAGTTCACATGTGAGATAAAACATGACACTTGTGTTTCTAAGTTTGATTTATTTAACTTAACACAATGATCTTCACTTCTATCTATTTTCCTTTAAATGATATGGTTTTGTTCTTATTTATGAATGAATAATACTCCATTATGTGTATTGCCATATGTTTTATCTTTAATCATTCATCTGCTAATGAACACTTACCCTGACTCCATAACTTGACTGTTGTAAATACAGTGCGTATTTGGGAATCTCCGTTGTGTGCCAACTTGATTTCTTGAGTTGTCCAACCAGGTTTGGTATAGCTGGGTCATACAAGTAGCTCTACTTTAAATTTTTGGAAGACCCTCCCTACTGATTTTCATAGTGGCTGCTCTAATTTACATTTTTTACACTCTGATGCCTGTTCTGTATGATCATTGCTGTTAATTATGAGAGCTCCATCTTTAGGGTCTCATAGTCACCTGGGGGTCTTGCTTCACAATTTCATTGCCTTTGGATTTTGGACTTTAAAAGATGACGGGAGTGGGGTCAAGCATCCAGTCCCAAGAATAGCTAAAGATGGATCTCCTGTACCTCTCCCAACTATTGGGAAACAGAGTAAGGCTGTAAATCAAAAGTTGGGGGTTTTGCTCTCTACATATTCTTTTAAGTGAATGTTACACATAGTGCTGTAAGACGCAAGGAAACGTAGTCATTTGCCAACTAAAACCATGGAGCAAATGATTGTCAAATTGAGCAACTTGTGAACTAACTTTGTAGTTACAGGACTGGTGGTTGATTGACGTAGCTTTACTCTGGACTCAATGTAGCTTGAGTTTGGTTTTGTATAATAACATTTTCTGAGGGACAGGCTGAAGAATCAGTAGATAATAGAGGCAAACTCTTCTAACAGTGATCTCACAGGATGTCCATGCTCTGTTTGGGCAAGGGAAGGCATGTGGTCAAGTTCAAAATTAATAGATATGAGAAATGGACTCCCTCTATGTTCTGGGGCTAGGGTGAGTGAAGAATCATCAAGAAATACCCTAACTCATCACAAGAGATGAAGTTGTCTGCTTTGTAGTGACTGTGGTTGTCATAGTGACTCAGTGCCACAGCAGTGACAGGGTGTCCCGATGCCTTGCCTGTATATACACTTCCTTCTGTGCTGCTATTAGTATCCGGCTCACCCCCATAAGCCAAGGATCTCTAGTGTCCTGTTTCTACCAGCATCAAGGCTATTCAATCCTCACCGAATGTTAGAGGCCTCTCAATTTCAGAAACAAATTTGAAGGCCTGTTTTCTAAAGATGCTTCTGGTACCAATTACACTGTCAGATGTCAAATGCAGTACTAGACCTGATGATGTTTATACATCTTTATAAGAGCCCAGACTTGATATGAAGCTTTTATCCATCCGAACGAAAAGACAGAATTGATATTTTTAATGGCTTATTATTACTTTTTAATTATGTCTCTGAGTGGGTGTATAGGAGGTTCTTCTGTTTATGTGTTGCTTTCATTGGTTAATCAATAAAGAAACTGCTTGCCCTGATAAGGCAGAACTTAGGTAGGCAGAGAAGACAGAACTGAATTCTGGGAGGAAGAAAGCAGAGTCAGAGAGCCACCATGGACCCGTCAGGTCAGACATGCTGAATCTTTCCCAGTAAGCCACAACCTCGTGGTGATATACAGATTATTAGAAATGGGTTAACTCAAGATGTGAGAGTTAGCCAATAAGAGGCTAGAGATAATGGGCCAGGCAGTGATTTAATTAATACAATTTCTGTGTGGTTATTTCAGGTGTAAGCTATCTGGGCAGCCGGGACAAACAAAGGGCCGCCCTCCTTCAACAAGTGGGTATGTATAAATGAGAGCTGATTCCTGTGGAAATCCGAAGAAAGCATCAGATTCCCTGGAGTTAGAATTAACAGGTGGTTGTGAGCCCCTTGATGTGGTGCTGGAACCCAACTGTGATCCTCTGCAAGACTCTTAACCAGTGAGCCATCTCTCTGAAAATTAATATTTTGAAATGCACTCAACCTTTGTATGAACCCCATAAAAATGGATAGAAATGCCCAGTACTAGTGCATCACAGGATCTTCTAAGATGAATATTGAAAATACCTAAGATTGTAGAGTTTAAAACACAAGGCTAAAGCTGGGCGGTGGTGGCGCACACCTTTAATTCCAGCACTCGGGAGGCAAAGGCAGGTGTGAGTTCGAGACCAGCCTGGTATATAAAAGCTAGTTCCAGGACAGGCTCCAAAGCTACTGAAAAAAACTGTCTCAAAACAAAAACAGAAATAGAAACAAAAACAAAACAATAACAACAAAAACAAATGAGCAAAATAACCCCACAAGGTTAATATTGCGTTAAGTCTATGGGTTTGATGCTATGTAAAAAGTATACTTAAAGAACTACAAAATGGAATATAATATCAAAATATAATGATACTTAAGAAGATGAATATATTAATATTAGTCAGAGAAGAGAATCCCCCAGCTAAGGGCATTAATGCACCATTATTATAAAAAAAAAAACCTAGAAGGTTTATACAGCTTTGCAAGTGAAACTACAGATTTAGAAAAGATATTTGGAAATAAGCGAACAGAAATCCTATCACTCTTGGCTTTAGGGAAAAAAGAAAGAAAGAACAAAATTTAGACCTTAAAAAGTCTTTTGGATTATCAGCCAAAATGCTGTTTAATATCATATCTTCTTAGACTACAATAAAAGTCTAAAGATGCAAAAATCTATCTCCTATCTGGGGCTATGACATCAAACAACCACTAATCAAAAATTGTTTGCTTCTTAGTCAGAGAGGCAAAGTAAAGGTGGCAGCAGATGTAGTTATGCATGCAAAGCCTACAGCCACGCTTCAGGGATGAGGAGACACCTGTGCCTCCTTCTGCCCCGCCATCTGCTGGTTCTTGAAGCCTGGTTACCTTCAAAGCCTTATAACACACCACATGTGCGAAGAGAAGACATAATGCTGTTGTCTTCAAAGTGATAAACTCAGCCTTGGCATCTGGTGCTAAAATTGCTCTCCTTCAGGAAGAGGACTTGAAGGGTTTGTGGACTGCGGTTCAGGCAGCAGCCAGTGCGGATCAACAAGGAGGAATAAGGCTCCCTGCCACACGGAGTCTGGCAGGCTCCAAGTGGAAATTTTGCCCCGAATGCAATCGTAAACTCTGTATGTCCTGGGTTCCCGTGATCAGGCATGATGGGTGGAGAGATAACTTGTCAAGAGTGTGGGCATGCAAACAATGGCTGGGATGATGCCAAGAGATTATCGACACACTCGCAGCATCCTTAGACAGCTTCTCTGAACACACGTTTCCCTGAAGGGCCAGCTGTAAAGCCCTTGCTTGAAGCGCTAATGTGACAGGTACGCTTGCGTTTCACAGCCGTTTTTGTATCTTAACGTCTTTCGGTTTGGAGCCTCACTTCAGCAGAACGGCAGGACACAAGTTCATCTTCCTTATGGTTTGTCACGTAGTAGCCATGTGTCCTGGACATCCCTGCCCATTTACCAATTATCCACGAATAATTAAAATTGATGAGAAGAAGGAAGAAGGAGAAGAAGGAAGAGAGGAGATGGAAAGGGGAGAAAGAGGAGGGGTAGAGAGAGTCTCTAAATATAGACTCATCTGTTTCTTGGTGATGAATCTGTCCCTCATGTCTCAGGGCCATTCAAAGCTGATTAGGTTTGGTGAAGTAAGAGGGGCAAATAAGGGACACAGAGTCACTCAATATTTTGGCCTGTGCAGTAAAGCAGTTCCAAGAGTTGCGACTTAGTGCCTCTTCCGCCCAGGCGCAGGGAGTGACAACTTTCCAAGGACTTTTGACAGGATTGCACAGTCTACTTCCCGGACTCAGTGTCAGGGAGTTGAGCTTCATCTATGTGCGTGGCAGCCTAAATCTCACAGTGCCCTGACTATGGGATGGAATGGGTGACAAGAACTAAGATTAAAAGCAAATTCCGGAGTGGGGCCTGGTGGTGCTCACCTGCAACCCCAGAATATGGAAGGATGAAGTTCACCAATAACAAATTTGAGGAAAACCTGTGTTACATAGCAAGATCTCAGAGAGAGGAAAAAATATCAAAACAAAAGTAAATCCTTCCTCTAATGTTGGCTTCTAAACAGCAAAAATCTGTTTGTCGGTATATCTGGATATAGAATTAGAAGAAATAAATATAAATCTGTTTGTCGGTGTACCTGGATATAAAATTAGAAGAAATAAATATAAAGAGCTATTCCAGTTTGTGTGTTTTCCCACCTCTATTCCCTCATACAGTAAACTTGTCTTAAGTGGTTCATTTCATAGAAAACTTTGTGAAAACCACAGCCCATGTGTTAAGCTTTGTCTAACATGGGTTGCTATTATGGACATCTTTGATACCTTGTCTTGAAAGTCACACAGTCAATTAATTTCATGAGTGTGAACTTGGCACAATCTTCAAGTTAGCCTTAGGAGAAAGCTGCCAGGATCCACATACTGCCATTTAATTTTACATAAAATATTTACTTCTCTGACTTGAAGCATGTTGCTTTAATTCATGAAACATGGACCAAAAATTCTCTTCTGCCCTTTTTTCCCCCCATAAGATTTCTGAGCATAACACATTTCCAAAGGCCGTGAGTTCTGATTGCTCACCTCTGCAGATACTCTCAGTCAGTTTGCAGTGAGAAATGATGTAGTAACAAGAAATTCCAAAGTCTAGTGTCCCAAAACAAGGTAAGGTGGGAAAGGAGGGACAGAGAGAGGGGAGAGAGAGTTCTCCTTCACTCTGTATGGAACAGAAGTTGGCAATAGACTCAGGCCCCATGTAATGAGTCAGTGAGTCAGGTTGATGGCATGGCTAGTTTTCAAGTGTTGCACATTTGGGAGAGAAGAGGCATTCTGAAAGCTATTGATCTTGGAATGAAATAGTTCAGTTCATACTTCATTGGCAACTGCTTGTCCTCGGGCCTCACTACAATGTGCAGGGCTGAAAGCTGAGCATTTATGAATCTGGAAGAAGATCACTGCATCTGAATGATGCTCACTTTTTAATTCAGCCGCACTTAAACTTTTAGAACATGAGCAGAACGCAGCCAACTTCTTTGCCAACTTGTAACATGAATGGCCTCTAGCCTAATCCCCAGCAGAATTCTCGTTCTTCTGGGAAACCTCAGGAGCCTAGACTGCACCAACAACATCTCCAGCAATGTTCTGCTCTTCTGAGCACCCATCACAATCGTCCCACCATGCTCTGCTTACAGCATTTGAGGGATTCCCTGCCTGTAACTACAAAGCCCTCCATATTTCCTCCAGAAGCCTAAGAACCACATGGTCAGATTCTCCCAGCGACTGACCCCACTTCTCGGTACCAGCTTTCTACATTGGCTACTGTTGTTGAGGCTGTAACCCCATGCCTGATGGGAAGCAACATAAGGATGGGTTTCTTCTTCTTAGCTCACAAGGACAGATAGTCTTTCAGAGGGACACCATCCATCTTAACAAGGAGGGAAAGGCACAAACAACTCATGGTAGCTAGAAGTTGAACTAGGATACCTCAATATAACAGGAAGCAAAGAGACAAGGCCAGAAGTAGGGCATCTAATCAGTGACCTGGTTCCTTTGGCTAAGTCTCACTTTGTAAAGGTTCCACAACTTCCTAAAATAGCACTACCACACAAACCTTGGGGTAACACTTCCCACTCAAGTTGTAACACCCCAAAATATAGAGATTTGAAATGATCCTATGTTTTCTGAAAAGCGTACCTGACATCCATGGGTCTCACCGATGACTGCAACCCAATACAGCTCAGAAGGTTCACTCTTGTGGCTTGCAAAGGGTGCTGGCTTTAAGCTAGCTCTTCTCCATCAAGCAGCTTTTTAATTACCCATGGCATAGTGTCTGGGGTCAAGCTCGGACTCTGAAAGGAGAAAGCTCCAAGAGAGCCAGACTGAAGCTCTAGCAGATTCTGTGATGGAGAAGTCACATAACCTATACTATTGCGTTTACTATACTCAGAAAACAGAAAAGGGAACAACGATCCCATTTCTCATTTTTTTCCACATTTAATTTTTTATTATTGCATTATAAATAGTACCATTCAAAATTTCCACCTCCTCCGCTCCTCCCATTTCCCTCCCGCTCCCCCACTCCCCCTCCCCTTTTCCCCTCCAGTCCTAAGAGAGGGCAGGTTACCCTGCCCTGTGGGAAGCCCAAGGCCCTCTTGCCTCCATCCAGGCCTAGGAAGGTGTGCATCCAAACTGACTAGGATCCCAAAAAGCCAGTACATGCAGTAGAATCAAATCCCAGTGCCATTATCATTGGCTTCTCAGTCAGTCCCCATTGTCAGTCATATTCAGAGAGTCTGTTTCGATCACATGCTCGTTCAGTCCCAGTCCAGCTGGCCTTGGTGAGCTCCATTATTTGTAATAGCCAGAACCTGGAAACAACCGAGGTGCCCCTCAATGGAAGAATGGATCAAGAAAGTGTGGAATATATACACATTAGAGTACTACGCAGCAGTGAAAAACAATGACATCTTGAATTTTGCATGGAAATGGATGGAAATAGAAAACGCTATCCTGAGTGAGGTAACCCAAACCCAAAAAGACGATTATGGTATGTATTCACTCATTAGTGGACCCTAGCCATAAAACAAAGGACACTAAGCTTATAGCTCACAATCCCAGAGAAGCCAAATAGCAAGGCAAACCCAAAGAAAATCATATATAGATCTTCTTGGAAATTGGAAGCAAACAAGATTGCCAGGCAAAAGGTGGGAATACGGGGGTGGGGATAGAGGTGGAGGTTGGGGGGCGGGGGGAGGGGA